>QLOS01002040.1:0-12189 GCA_003313725.1 Russula sp. MG48 | reverse complement strand
CCAGCTTACTCCACGCTCTCCATGACCACCGATGGCCCACAACAAGTCCAACAGCTCCAAGAGAAAGGCAGCAGCAGCCCTACCCGTACGGCCCCTACGACGACGACCAGCCCTCAGAATGACAGCGGCGCCCGCACCATACAGGACCCCGTCTCCACCAGCATACTCACCATCGTTGACAGCAACGAGGCCAGTAGCAGCACTGACGGCGACACCAGCCCGCTTCGCGACTCCTCAGCCAGCCCTCAACCTGGAACAGGAGGCCGACCGACTTCTGGCGGAAGTTCTCCGGTCCCTAGCCTGCACTCAGACTACGCCGATCACCCCCTTAGCTCAGACAACTTCTGCACAACTTGCAACGCTCCCGTACGAATCAGGGACGGACACGCCACGTGGAGCCCATCGAGAACAACAACTGTCGCAGATGCTCAGCGACTACCACAGCAGCAGGGCACAGTCCCTGGGGATCCCGCCACTACCACCGCCAGCATGGGCCAGCAGGCCACCTACACGACCCCTACACCGATGCGCAGCTACGCAAACGTCGCCGCCGCCGCCCTCAGTCAAGGAGGAGGAGCACCCATCGTCACTGTCAACGCCCCAGCACCAGGCTACGGCCAGCCTGCCAACACCATCGGCTACGATGGTTATTTCTTGCGATGGCATAGACTTGACGACAACCCAGGTGACCGGAACATTATCCTTGTCCCCGATCACAATAACCGCCTCATCCCCGCCACATACTACGCGCACTTCCCGCACTTCGACGAGCCCGTCGTTCTAGGACGACTCACGACCAACTCGCCCATATTCGCAGAGCCCCTGTACGCCAAGCCCCATGATGACAAGCACCTCCCTGCCGTCGACGATTGGGACCTGATGCCCCTCAATGGGAACCACCCTCACCGCCGCTACATCGACAAGTTGGTTGAAGACCTCTGGGACCCGGGACTGACAGCTGACGTCCATAGGTACCGCCTCGGCATCCACGCGCTGCATCACCAGCTCGCCGTCGAGTACGCTCACCTCACCCGCTTGCCCGCTAACCGCCACGACTACTCCACTACTCAGCTGGAGCAGGACGCCGCCCTTGTGCGCCGCAGCCATGAGCTGCGGGACAAGTTGAGGCTCATCGAGCTGCGCCTCTATGAGGCCGCCGCCATGTCGCGCATTGGTCCAAAGCTGGACCAGATACTGGCGCGACCCGTCATGCCACCCCTCGACTACTACCTACAAGGCCGCCCTGCCACCCACCAGACCGACGTCGTCGCCGCACTCCCAGTGCGGATCACTCCTCGCACTCGTCCAAGGCAGGTCTCCCCTCCCCGTCGGGTTGTCCTGCTCCGGCGCGCGCGCGCTGCTCCTCCCGCCTGAATGCCGTGGCAGCCATTCCCCCTTAGGAGGGGGCGTACTGTTACGATCCCTGGTATGCTTGCTACGGTCCGGACTATCTATTTTTACCTACCATGACTCTTGCGATGACTGATGTGATCCGGCTTGGCAGCGCAGCCTGTGACTGGGCTGCGCTCATACGATACTGCCTCGCGTTACCCGTGACTGATACTGATATGGCACAGCCTTTGGCTGTGCGCTCTACTTACACTATTGGCTGACCCCTACGGTGACTCACAGATGTGACCCTATGTCACATCTAGGCTGTACTGCATCGCTGTTGTGACTCAGATAGCAGTAGCACGTGACTCCTCTTGTAAAGCCTATATAAGGGCTCTAGTTTACGCCAGTCAAGCCCTAAGCTTGACTTAGTTTCACAATCGACTAAAGTCTTGAAACCTCATCCCTGCTTCCTCTCTCAGACGTGGTCTAGCCCTCTGAGAGCAGTAAGAACTCGCTTCGTCTCACACGCCTCTCTGAGTCGCTGCAAGACTCAGCTCTGGAACGCGTCCCTAGATATCACCCTTATCTAGATGCCTATCTACTCCGCGTTTACTCTAAGTCACTCGCCATCCCCGCAGTCACGTGGGAAGGATCACGTTACCTTCGTGCTCAAGCAACTCGCACTCAGTCACTCGCGCATAGGCACGTGCTCTCGCATCATACTCACGTGACGCGTCTCGCACATAGTCTCGCATTGCACAAGTCGTGCTACCGGCCCATCGAGCCGTAACAGCCAGGTCAGGATTGCTTTGACTTTGATGGGGTCCATCCTAAGACGATCCTTCTCCAGGATGACACCCAGATATTCCACCACTGTGGCCTCGAACAGGCATTTTTCTGGGCGCAGGTAGAGGTCATGCGTGAGGAGTATCTCTAGTACCTGGGCGGTGATGCAGCAGTGAAGGGGATAGTCCAGGGGTGTGTGCACCAGGATATCATCCATGTACACTGTAACGTAGCCACCATCAATGAGTTCCTTGAAAATCTGATTCATCATGGTCTGGAAGGTTGCCGGAGAGTTGGTGAGGCTGAAGAACATGACCATTGGTTCGAATAGTCCCAAGTTTGTCTTGAAGGCTGCCTTCCATTGGTCTCCTTCACGTATGCAGATGTTGTTATAGCCCCATCTGATGTCCATCTTCGTGAATAGTGCGTGCCCCCTCACCCGGTCGATTAATTCTGGGATCAGCAGCAGTGGGTAGTGGTTGCGAATGGTAACAGTGTTTAGCTTTTGATAGTCGATGACCAGGCGTAGGTCCCCATTCTTTTTTCTTGATGTAGAAGACTGGGAAACCGTACCTGGAGTCTGAGGGGCGGATCAAGCCAAGGCCCTCATTCTCCTTAATGAATTCTCACTGTGCAGCCTGTTCCCTAGGGTTGAGCAGGTAAATCTTGCAGTCCATGGTGTCTGGGGCATCAGGCTTGAGGTCAATGGCATGGTCCCAGGGTCGTGATTCTGGGAAGCGCTGCGCTGCTTGTTCACTGAAGACCTTCCTGAAGCAGTGGTAGTGAGCTGGTACTATCTGATCCCATGTCCTCTTTTCCTTTGGCTGCGCCTCCTCAGTGATGTGTTGGGAGACGGTGGTCTTGCAGAGATGCATGATGAGCTCGTCTCCTGGTTCTAAGAGGGGTTGGAATGAGGGGATGTTGACCTGTAGTCCCGCAACCCATACTGGAGGTGTGGGTTGGAGTAGTGATGCTTCTGGTGTGTGGAGAGTAATATCTTGGTCAATGGTGCCCTTCGTCCAGTCGATGCGGGGGTTGACTGATGCGAGCCATGGGTAGCCCAGTATGAGGTCATCTCCTCCTAGTTCTGCAATATAAAAGCGGTGGATGTGGCTCTTTTTGCCAGTGACTATTTTGAGTTCAGTGAATCTGGTGAGTTCCCCGATGCTGTTCTTGCTCCCATCTGCGTTTCGTAGCTTCCTGGGGCATTTGAGGGGTAATGTGGCAACTTTGTTCCTTCTAATGAATGTTGGGCTGATGAAGTTTTCTGTTGCCCCACTGTCAATGAAGACAGGGAGCTTGGCCTTGGCAGTTGAGGTGTGTAACTGAGCTGGGATATGCAACGATTTGATTCTTGGTAGATACACATCATGACAGAACATTGCCCGAATACTGGCCGACGTATTCAGGCGCTTTGAAAACCCTGAGTCTCCCACATCTGACCCATCTTATTGTACTGCTCGTTGCTGAGGGCGGCCATTGCTTTGAGGATTTCTTCTGGAGCCATTACTCCTGGTGGGGCAGAGGCCACTGGTGCGACAGCGTCCCCTGGGTCCTCTTCTTCATATTCTTGTGTTACTTGTGCCTTTGCAGTGCAAGGGAAGCCTCCTTTGCCCTTCCTTTGCGGGCATTGTCAAGTGAGATGACCTTGTTTCTTGCACTGGTAGCAGCGTCCTTCTTTCTGGAGGTGAGCTTTCTCTGAGTCGCTGAGCATGGCCCTGAGGCGATCTACTTCCATAGGGACTGGTCCCATCTGGCTTGGGCGAAGCGGCTGCTGGTGGTGCTGCGTCTGTTGTTGGGGACAAGGACCTCGAGCAAGGAAGGGAAGGAAGGGGCAAGAAGCCCGCTGGGCTCCTGCCAAGGGGTTCTGCTGCCTCTGTTGGGCGAGGATACCTTGCTCGATCTGCCAGTGGATGTGGTTGGTGTGTGCAGCATGCTTCCATTCTTCCCATGTCATGGGGACAGGCCTTTCTTTGAGGCAGGCCCTGAGGAGTCCGGGGTTGAGGCCCTTCCAGAAGTACCAGACCACTGCGGGGTTGTTTGGTTCGAGGTTTCCTCTCTCTGCGAGTTCTTCGAACCTGACAATGTAGCTATCGATGCCTTCTTGTGGGCTCATCCTGATTCCCATGAGCTCTTGCTGCGCTTTCTGGGGGGCTGAGATGTCCGCATAGTCGAGGAGGAATCTGGTTTTGAAGGAGTCCCACAGATGGTCGTCTTGTATGATGCCCCTGGAGACTTGCTGTAGCCATTTCATGCATTGGCATGCCCAGCCATCTACATGTGGTCCCTTGATGAGGGTGAGGGCATGTGCAACACGGTTGTCTTCTTGGGCGATTGCTGCAGACCTTCTGTTCAGAAAGTGGTAGTTCTCGAGCTCCAGCATCCAGTTCCGGGCTATCTTTCGTCCTTCTTTGCCGCCCCTGAAGGGTTCTGGGGGTTGGCCCACTAACTTTGCATCTGCACCTTGTGGGGCTGGGGCATCAAGGTCAAATCCTGGGAATCCGGGTGGTTCTCCCCCAGGTGGTCCTACTCCGAGTGGTCCTCCTCCTGGGTAGCCTCCACCTCCTCCTGGCGGTCCTCCGCCTCCTCCTGGTGGTCCTCCACCTCCTGCTGGCGGTCCTCCACCTCCTCTGTGAGGTGGGTCAGTGTGGGGCTCTGCTGGGGTGAATGGGTTAACTCTGGCAATGTCTGCGTACGTCTGGCCAACTGCAAGGGCAAAACACGGTGGGGCAATGGTGTGGGTGCTCATGACTTGCACTGTGTCTCGTTCTTCTTCAATTGGGCTTGGGTCCCTGACCTCTTGTCGTGCTGCGCCTTCTAGTGCTCCTCCAATATCAGTAGTGAAGGCAGTGGTGTCATCCTCTGGGTCTTGTGGGTCTTGTGGCTCCCCTAGTAATGGGAAGTGTGTCTTGGCGTTCGCGTAAGCGAAGTGTTTGTTAGTCTTGCTGTCATATGCAACTTCGTACCAGACACCTGCTACGTGGTGTATTGGGTATGCTGCGATCTTGGACCGTCCCTTGAGGATGGCGAGAAAGTAATGCCCTGTCCACGGGATTGTTCCTTCAAAGTGTTGTGGTGACTTGTCTCCTTCTTGGAGGAATAGGACTCGCTGGTCTTCCTTCTTATCGTCCTCCACACAGAGTGTGATTGTGAACAGCTTGAACTTGTGGTCTACTGGTGACTCCACGATGATACTTGGGCCAGGGGCCTCTGGCTGACTGGGTAAGTCTGTTCTAATGTCATGCCCACCGAGTGAGTGTACCTCCACAGGCGAAGGAGGGGGCGTAGGCGACATTGGTGACTGAGGCCTCGAGGGTAAGAGGTCTGTGTACCTCTCGCATGCAGGTGTACTCTTGTGACGTCTGATACTAAGCTTTCCCTTGCCTTTGAGCATGCGCTAGTGCTCTGCAAAGGGGTGCACGAAGTCTGGCAATCGACCAGAGGATCTGGGGTTCACAAGTGAAGGAAGGAGACCATTCACAGGCTGAGATTACAAGAGAACAGACTTAGGGTCTGTCCTAGGCATGCAACGCGATATAAGTACATACAGGGGTGACTCAGGAGGAGTCAGAGCAAGTCATGGTGCCCCTAGGACACCACTACTTAGTACAGAGTCACTAGGAGTCATTGGGAGTCATCGTACCGTATGAGTCAGTGGGTGCCGAGGCAGCGCATGTGCAGAGGCATGCATATGTAGCACTAGTGGGTGCGCATCGGTCCTGACGGCCCGTCAGGCTGGGTGGTAAGTGTACAGAGCGAGAATGGAAGGCAGAGACGGAGTCATGGGCCGTAGGGGCCCAGCAGTCCACAGGTGAAGCGCAGGGAGTCATAGGCAGTAAGAGTGAAAAGAATTAAGGCATACAGTGAAGCGGGAGCGTAACATCTCAGCCCCCCAGAAAGCGCAACAAGAGCTCATGGGAATCAGGATGAGCCCACAAGAAGGCATCGATAGCTACATTGTCAGGTTTGAAGAGCTCGCAGAGAGAGGAAACCTCGAACCAAACAACCCTGCGGTGGTCTGGTACTTCTGGAAGGGCCTCAATCCTGGACTCCTCAGGGCCTGCCTCAAAGAAAGGCCTGTCTGTTACGATTTGGACCGCTTACCTGTACTTTTTCATTGCCCAGTACCCTTACCCTCTACCCTGCCGCCTCTGGGCAGCTCTATGCTTACTGACCACTTGCTGTGATGCCCTGTACCCTGTACCATGACGCGTCCCCTCTACCCTACCCTGTGCCCATGCCAGTGACCTCATTACTTACTATGACGCACTCTTACCTACCCTGGACCCTGCTAAGTACTTATAGTGCGTCGCCTTGCCTCTATGTACCTCAGACTCGACTTCTTGAGCAATCAAGCAAGTTCTACCCATTCTGAAGCTCGAGTTCCTCCCAGGGACTTCCCTAGTGTGACCTCGAGCCTTCACTGCTTCTCTAGGCGTGGGAGTGATAGGACTCTTGTTCTAACCACTCCGTCGCCTTGACAAGTTGTCCCTCCTCTCTCTGGACTCAGCAGGTACTGGTTAACTCAACCAAGTAACTGCCCAGACCAGAAAGACTGTCCTCTCGCACTCGTGCATTGCTTGCACTCGTGCACTTGTGAACCACACTCCGCCTGCATGTTCCAGGCCCTCCAGAGTCTCTCAGAAGCCTAGGCTTGGGCTAGACCAAGCCAAGACACCACCAGACGCACACGTCGTGCAGTAGGCCACGCTTGAGCCTAACACTGTCCCTATGACATGGGAAGAATGGAAGCATGCTGCATGCACCAATCATGTCCATTGGCAGATCGAGCAAGGTATCCTCACCCAACAGAGGCAGCAGAACCCCTTGGCAGGAGCCCAGCGGACTTCTCGCCCCTTCCTTCCCTTCCTTGCGTGAGGCCCTCGCCCCCAGCAACAGACGCAACGCCACCAGCAGCCGCTTCGTCCAAGCCAGATGGGACCAGTTCCGATGGAAGTAGATCACCTCAGGGCCATGCTCAGTGACTCAGAGAAGGCCTACCTCCAGAAAGAGGGACGCTGCTACCAATGCAAGAAAGAAGGCCATCTTGCTCGACAATGCCCACAAAGGAAGGGCAAAGGAAGCTTCCCTCACGCTGCAAAGGCACAGGTAACACAAGAGTATGAAGAAGAGGACCCAGGAGATGCTGTCAGTCATCAGTAACCTCTGCCCCACCAGGAGTAATGGCTCCAGACAAAATCCTCAAAGCGATGGCTGCCCTCAGCGACGAGCAGTACGATAAGATGGGTCAGATGTGGGAGACTCAGGGTTTTCAAAGCGCCTAAATATGTTGGCCAGTATTCAGGCAATGTTCTGTCGTGATGTGTACCTACCAAGAATCAAATCGTTGTGTATCCCAGCTCAGTTACACACCTCGACTGCTACGGCTGAGCTCCCTGTCTTCATTGACAGTGGGGTAACAGAAAACTTTGTCAGCCCAACATTCATTAGAAGGAACAAAATCGCTACACTACCTCTCAAATGCCCCAGGAAGCTATGGAATGCAGATGGGAGCAAGAACAGCATCGGGGAACTCACCAGATTCACTGAACTCGAAATAGTCACTGGCAAAAAGAGCCACATCCATCGCTTTTATATTGCAGAACTGGGAGGAGATGACCTTATACTAGGCTACCCGTGGCTTGCATCGGTCAACCCCCACATCGACTGGACGAAGGGCACCATTGACCAAAACATTGCCCTCCGCACACCAGAAGCATCACTACTCCAACCCACACCTCCAGTGCGGGTCGCAGGACTGCAGGTTGACATCCCCTCATTCCAACCCCTCCTAGAACCAGGAGACGAACTTATCATGCGTCTCTGCAAGACCACCGTCTCCCAACGCATCGCTGAGGAGGTGCAGCCAAAGGAGAAAAGGACATGGGACCAGATAGTACCAGCTCACTACCACCATTTCAGGAAGGTCTTCAGTGAACAAGCAGCACAGCGCTTCCCAGAATCACGACCCTGGGACCATGCCATTGACCTCAAATCTGATGCCCTGGACACCATGGACTGCAAGATCTACCTGCTCAACCCTAGGGAACAGGCTGCACAATGAGAATTCGTCAAGGAGAATGAGGACCTTGGCTTGATCCGCCCCTTGGACTCCAGGTATGGTTTTCCAGTCTTCTACATCAAGAAAAAGAATGGGGACCAACGCCTGGTCATTGACTATCGAAAGCTAAATGCTGTCACCATTTGTAATCGCTACCCACTGCTGCTGATCCCAGAACTAATTGACCGGGTGAGGGGGCATGTGCTATTTACAAAGATGGACATCAGATGGGGCTATAACAACATTCACATATGTGAAGGAGACCAATGGAAGGCAGCCTTCAAGACAAACTTGGGACTGTTCAAACCAATGGTCATGTTCTTTGGTCTCACCAACTCTCCAGCGACCTTCCAGACTATGATGAATCAGATTTTCAAGGAACTCATCGACGGTGGATATGTTACAGTGTACATGGATGATATCCTTGTACACACACCCCTAGACTATCCCCTTCACCACTGCATCACCGCCCAGGTACTAGAGATACTCCTCACGCATGACCTCTACCTGCGCCCAGAGAAATGCCTGTTCGAGGCCACAGTGGTGGAATATCTAGGCATCATCCTGGAGAAGGATCGCCTCAGGATGGACCCCATCAAAGTCAAAGCGATCCTGACATGGCCCACTCCAAGGAACGTCCGAGATGTCCGTGCATTTATAGGATTCTGCCTCTTCTATCGACGCTGAATCCCCAAGTTCAGTGAAATTGCACGCCCCATGAATGAGCTTACACACAAGGACATCCCATGGGAGTGGACAGCTACACGACAAGCCACCTTTGATGAACTAAAAGACCGAGTAGCCTCGGCACCGGTCCTCAGACAACCAGACTTTGCCAAACCATTCTATGTCGACACAGATGCATCACAACACGCCCTGGGGGCAGTTCTGCAACAGAAGGACAAACAGGGGCATCTTGTTACGATCTCCCCTGCGGACTGCGGACCGCTTTTCCCTTGCTTACGTCCTTATGCTTACCCCTACTCCGTACGTGACTCGACGTGACTCAGGATTGCTTACTGTACGATATGACACCTGTGGAGCGTGCGTGACTCGTGTGGAGCGATGTGGTCATCGCTCCACTACTATACTTAGCTTCGGATCTTGGACTGACTCACTACCCTTGTTATGACTCAGGTAGTAGTTAGCACGTGCCCGCCTGTAGCTCCCTATATAAGGAGCCCCCTTTGCGCCAGTCAAGCCCTAAGCTTGACTTAGTTTCTTAATCAAGACTGGACCTTGCTTCAACTCTTTGAGTTTGCCTCTAAGACGCTCCCACTGCCCTCCTCCCCCTAGCCTTGCCTTAGAAGTGCTCGCTTTGTTCTCACGCCTCTCTAAGTCGGCTGCAATGACTTAGCTCTGAACGCTGAAGTCACAAGCGCCCGTGACTTAGTCGTTCTACTCCGAAGAGTCTGCTTTACTCTTGTGTCATCGAGACCACCGGAAGTGTCTTGCTCAGGACCACGTGCTCACTGCCCTCGCACGTGCTCGCTCTTGCCACACGCCTAGTTGCACAAGTCGTGCTCACGGCCCCTCGAGCCGTAACACATCTGCACCCAATCGCATTCCACTCTAAGACCTTTGATGCCACCCAGTGCAACTGGGACGTTGCAGATCGAGAGGCCTTCGCAGTCCTAGACACACTACGCACATGGAGGGCCTACCTGGCAGGAAGCGTGCACAAGGTCATCATACACACAGACCACCGCAACTTACAGTACTTCCTGCGACCCCAAAACCTCAATCGCCACCAGGCTAGGTGGTCACCAGAACTCCAGGAGTACAATTATCAGCTGGTGCACGTCCCAGGCAAGCAGCATGTCCCCGCAGACTTCCTATCACGCCCTCCAGGAGAGAAAGGAGAGCACGACAATGAAAATATCACCCTATTCCCACCGGAACACATCGTGACCCTGCAGTTTGCCACTTTCCCACCAGACTTAGCTGGACAAAGAGAAATCCTTCAACGATATCACGACCACCCCCTTGCAGGGCACCCAGGCATCAAGAACACCCTCGTGCTCCTGCAAAGACACTATGAAGGGGGGGGAGAACTTGAACAGTTCACAAGGGAATATGTACAAGGGTGCGCCAAATGCCAAGAAACCAAGGCATGCACCACACAACCAAAGGCAGCCCTCTTCCCAATCGACGTGCCTGCAGAAGAAGGGCCCTTCCAAAGCATTTCCATGGACCTGATCACAGACCTCCCCCCCTCGGCAGGACACAACGCAATCCTCACCATCGTCGACCAAGGCTGCTCCAAAGCTGTGCGATTCCTCCCATGCTCGACCACCATCACAGGGGAGGGAGTGGCTGCACTATATTTTCGCCACATCCTCCCATGGTTTGGACTCCCCAGACGAATTATCTCAGATTGAGACCCTAGATTCACATTGCACTTTGCACACACACTGGCCCAAAGCATACATGCCAAATAGAACATCAGTACTGCCTTTCACCCCAGGACAGATGGGCAGAGTGAACACGCCAATCAACAAGTAGAACAGTATCTGCGCCTCTGGGTTCCAGACCAACAGGACCAGTGGGCATACTACCTCCCCATGGCAGAGTTTGTGTACAACTCTTGGCCACACGATCGCACAAAACTCACTGCACATGAACTCCTCTTTGGCTATCAACCTCAATGCACGATTGACAATGACCCTACACACCCACCAGCAGTACAGGACCGCCTCACACACATTCTAGACGCCAGGAAACATGCACAAAGACTCCTGAGTGCGCCACCTAAGACAACAACACCCCGATTCCAAAAGGGACAAAGAGTCTGGCTAAGATAGCGCTCACCCGGATCGGTCACCCTTATGTAATCCCAACCCCAACCCTAGGGACATGGCCAAATCCTGGAGGTTTGTCCGCTAAAGGCTCTCCCTGCCCCTGTTTGTGGGGCAGGTTTGCTTTCCTGTAATTTCCGGTGATGTGTATGGCCAGCCCTTGTTTTAGGACAGTACAGTAAGTAGATAGTTTGCCTAGTAGTAGTACGTGACTGCCCTGTACCTCGTTGCTATGCTGTGCAGAATACAAGTCAGATTCAAAAAAAAAAAAAAATCACTCTGGTGTGTCTGGGTGGTATTCCGAGTCCTCGGAATCCAAGACATACTCCACAGTTGACTTTGGGAGAGCTTTTGGTAAGTTGGAAAGACATGCCAGAGTTGTTTTGTTCTTTTGGGGCATATTCAGGGTTGTTCAAGACATCTGTAGGGTGCTTGCTTGCTCAGCGGCCTCTTGCGTGTTGTCTTTACCAGTGCCTATCTAGCCACATTTCTGATTACATAAGTGGCCAAATCCTTCGTCACAAAGTCTTCAATAAATTTCTGAGCATCCTGGTGCATCACAAACATGGTTCTGAGCCTTTTTACAAAAATTTATTCTGAGGTGAAAAACTTGGCCAATTTTGACCCCATTAAAAATTGGGCTGCAAGGGCTTAATGACAAGTATCATAGGTACAATCTGTAGGTCATAAATATAATATATTGGTGTTTCTAGTGATGCTATAGAGGGAGGAAGAATCAAGCAAAACTGCTCAAGTAAACGTGACCGATCCAGGTGAGCGCTATCTTAGAAGGACACCAGATCAAAACCTATTATCCCTCTAGTAAGCTGGCGCCCAAACGCTTTGGACCATTCCAAATCACATCTGTCATCTCACCTGTGGCTTACCAACTGGAATTGCCACCATCATGGACGATTCATAATGTGTTTCATGTGGATCTCCTGACACCTTACCAAGAAACAGACGCCCATGGACCCAATTACACTCGCCCCTCACCAGATATCATTGAAGGCACACCAGAATGGGAAGTAGAACGCATTATGGGGGAACGCCACTGGGGCAGAAAGCGTGAACACCAGTTCCTAATCAAATGGAAGAACTACCCACATGCGGACAACACATGGGAACCAGCTACAGGAGTGCACGCATCAGCGAAAGGTCCTGGTGACTTGACGCACTTGACAGTGACCAAGTCATCATAAAGTCACC
>QLOS01002039.1:0-16862 GCA_003313725.1 Russula sp. MG48 | reverse complement strand
TTCAGCCAATATTGGTTGGGCTGTCAGCCTAACTTATAACTATGCTCAGTGAATATTCAACCAATGTCTGCCTAGCCTGACCAGACCATCAGTTAATATTGGTTGAGATGTCAGCCTAACTAGTATCCATACATAATGAATATTCAGTCAGTGTCCGCCTAATCTGACAAGACCATCGGTTAATATTGGTTGGGATGTCAGCCTAACTGGTTTCTACACACAGTGAATATTGAGTTAGTGTCCGCATAATCCGACCAGACCCTCAGTCAATATTGGTTGGGATGTTAGCCTAACGTATATCTATACCCAGTGAATATTCAGTCAGTGTCTGCCTAATCCGATCAGACCATCAGTTAATATTGGTTGCGATATCAGCCTAACTGGTAGCTACACACAGTGAATATTCAGTCAGTGTCCACCGAATTTGACCAGACCTTCGGCCAATATTTGTTGGGATGTCAGCCTACCCTATAACCACACTGTGTGAATATTTTATCAGCGACCACCTAACCTGACTAGACCATCAGCCAATACTGGTTGGGATGTCAGCCTAACTTATATCTATACCCAGTGAATATTCAGTCAGTGTCCGCCTAATCCAACCAGACCATTAGCCAATATTGGTTGGGATGTCAGCCTAACCAATATCTACACCCAGTGAATATTCATTCAGTGTCCACCTAATCTGACCAGATGCTCAGGCAATATTTGTTGGGATGTCAGCCTAACCTAAATTGACACCAAATGAATATTCATTCAGTGTCCACCTAATCCGTCCAGACCTTCAGGCAATATTGATTGAGATGTCAGCCTAACCAGGATATACATCTAGTGGATATTCAGTTGGTGTCCGCCGAATCCGACCAGACCTCAGGCAACATTTGTTGAGATGTCAGCCCAACCTATATCAACACCCGATGAGTATTCATTCAGTGTCCACCTAATCTGACTAGACCATAAGGCAATATTGGCTGGGATGTCAGCCTAACTGATATCTACATCAAATGAATATTGAGTCAGTGTCCGCCTAATCTGACCAGACCATCAGTCAATATTGGCTGGGATGTCAGCCTAACCAATATCTACACCCAGTGAATATTCATTCAGTGTCAGCCTAATCTGACCAGATGCTCAGGCAATATTTATTGGGATGTCAGCCTAACCTATTCAACACCCAATGGATATTCATTTAGTGTCCGCCTAATCTGTCCGGACCTTCAGGCAATATTGATTGAGATGTCAGCCTAACCAGGATATATATCTAGTGAATATTCAGTTGGTGTCTGCCGAATCAGACACGGCCTCAGGCAATATTTGTTGAGATGTCAGCCTAACCTATAACGACACCCAATGAATATCCATTCAGTGTCTGCATAATCCGACCTGACCTTCAGCCAATATTGGTTGGGATGTCAGCCTAACATATATCTATACCCAGTGAATATTCAGTCAGTGCCCATTGGTTTTGTGCTCTCAGGCGGACCAATAACCTCAACAATCAATATTTGAAATAAGTCTGCCTGATCCGACTACACCAGCATAGTATACCTGTTGGGCTGTCAGGCTGATCAATTCCTACGCATATGGAATGTGATATATAACAGTCCACCGATTACATGTAGTCGGATACCTAATATTCATTGATGGACAGCCAAGTGATCTCTTAGTAAGCCTCGGACACATTGCAAATGTGTATTCAATATCTTTCCGCCAATCTGTAAAATACATATACTATCTGAAATCCGGCGGACATCCACTGGGATGTCTTAGACAATATAATGTCACTATATTAACTATGTTTCTATCGGATATTTGGACTGAATGGTGTGTAGTCTGAGTGCAGGCTAGGGACTGGAGAACTTTGGCCAGAAGTTGATCGGCCTGCTGCTCCAGGCTGAGGGCTGGCTGAGGAGTCGTGGAGTGGGCTGGTGTTGCCGTCCAAGCTGCGGCTGGTCTCATCACTGTCGACGACGGTGAGTATGCAGGCGGAGAAGGGGACCTGTATGGCGCAGGCACTGCTGTCATTCTGAGGGCTGGTCATCGTCGCAGGGGTCATACTGGTAGGGCTGCTGCTGCCTTTCTCTTGGAGCTGTGGGACTTGTTGTGGGCCATCGGTGGTCATGGAGAGTGTGGAGTAGGCTGGTGGTGGAGATGGGGTACGAAGGGAACGAAGTGGTGATGTTCCTGCTGAGCTGAGGGTGGTCCTTATAAGCATTTTTCGGACTGCGGTGGAGTTTTCTCGGTGATACTTGAGTACTAATTTCAGCGCATGTTTCAGGTTGCTGCGCGGTTCCCATGTGTCTTCTGCTGCGGAGTATCCTTTCCATCTGATGCGGTACTGAGGGGTTTTTGCTTTCCCATATAGGTGGTGGTCTAGAATGGCCTCGACTTCGTACTCTGCTTCTCCATTGATAACATCAGGAGGTGGTTCTTTGAAGTTTCAGCCGTGTTTGGGGGTTTCTATGTACAGGGTCAATAGGCTGGCATGGAAGACATCGTGGACCTTTCTGAGTTTCCATTGCGGGGGTATTGCGAGCTGGTACACTACTGGGGAGATGACATTGGTGATGGTGAATGGGCCATATCGTCTGGCTGTGAGTTTGGTGCTTGGCTGTGTGACTTGGATGTTCTTTCCTTCAAGCCAGACCTTCTGTCCCTTTGTGAATGGTCTATATTTAGATCCTCTTCAGTTTGTGACCATGGTCTGGGCATTAGTGATGGCTGTCTGTGCTGCTGTGTGTGCTTCTTTGATGCGATCCAGTCGCTTGTTGATGGACGGTACTTTCTCAGATCTTTGGGGCTGATGAGCGTGTGGGATGTGTCCTAGTAGGAGTTCGAAAGGGGCTTTCTTGGTTGTGCTGCTGGGCCATGCGTTGTGGGTGTATTGGGCGATAGGTAGCAGGGAGGCCCAGTCGTTCTGTTGGTGGTTAACGTAGATGCGCAAGTACTGTTCAAGCCATTGGTTTGTCCTTTCCGACTGGCCATCCGTCTGGGGGTGATAAGCTGTGCTAATGTTCTGGGAGATTCCAAGGATCTTGCATAGCTCCTTGGGGAAATGTGAGGCGAAGTGTGTTCCGCGATCGCTGATGATCCTTCGGGGGATGCCGTGATGCAGAAAGATGTTCTTGGCGTAAAGTGCGGCTATCTCTGGTGCGGTGCTGGCCTCATGGCAAGGTATAAAAATAGCTGCCTTGGAGCAATCATGATCTGTGACAGTAAGAATTGAGTCGAAGCCTTGTGATTTAGGGAGCTTAACAATGAGGTCTAGGGCCACTGTCTTGAATGGCAGGGCAGTGGTGTCCGTGGTGATGGGTACTATGGGCGGTGCTGGCTTAGTTGTGTTGGCCTTCGTGGTTTGGCAGGTGGCGCATCCTTTGATGTAGGCGAGGACTGTTTGTTTCATGTTGGGCCACCAGTAGTTCTGCACGACCATTAGGCATGTTTTGAGGATTCCAGGGTGGCCGGCGGTCTGTGAGTCATGATGAAGGGAAATTACCCCCCTCCTAAGGCTGTTGTCTGCCACGACAACCAGATGGCTGCCATGCCACCATGTGCCACTGGGCCAGTGTTCCAGTGGGTATGTCTTTGCCCACATGCCAAGGGTGGTCTCGTGACCCTTCTGCGTACTGATGACCTCATCTTCCATGTCCATGGCTTCCGCAGTGTTGGTGAAGAGCTGATTGGGGAGTGCGATGACTTCTTCGTTGTCTAAGCTCGTGTCATTGAAATCTGGTCACCATGACAGGGCATTGGCCCTATTGCTTGCACCTGGGCGGTGGACGAGGGTGACGTCATAGTCACCGAGGGTCAGTATTGTTACGATCTGGACTGCTTACCCTTACCTTTTCATTGCCCTGTACCCTTACCCTCTGCCCTGCCGCCTCTGGGCAGCTCCTGATTACTGACCGCTTACTGTAGTGCCCTGTACCCTATACCATGACGCGTCCCCTCTACCCTACCCTGTGCCCATACCAGTGACCTCATTACTTACCATGACGCACTCCTACCTACCCTTGACCCTACTAAGTACTTATAGTGCATCGTCTTGCCTCTATGTACCTCAGACTTGACTTCTTGAGCAATCAAGCTAGTTCTACCCGTCCTGAAGCTCGAGTTCCTCCCAGGGACTTCCCTAGTGCAACCTCGAGCCTTCACTGCTTCTCTAGGCATGGGAGTGATAGGACTCTTTGTTCTAACCACTCCGTCGCCTTGACAAGTTGTCCCTCCTCTCTCTGGACTCAGCAGGTACTGGTTAACTCGACCAAGTAACTGCCCAGGCCAGAAAGACTGTCCTCTCGCACTCGTGCATTACCTGCACTTGTGCACTTGTGAACCACACTTCGCCTGCGTGTTCCAGGCCCTCCAGAGTCTCTCAGAAGCCTAGGCTTGGGCTAGACCAAGCCAAGACACCACCAG
Organism: Russula sp. MG48; assembly: GCA_003313725.1. Lineage (NCBI taxonomy): Eukaryota > Fungi > Basidiomycota > Agaricomycetes > Russulales > Russulaceae > Russula > Russula sp. MG48. Next base: position 12,446 of record QLOS01002039.1, on the reverse strand, counting down.
ACACACATGTCGTGCAGTAGGTCACACTTGAGCCTAACATTAAGTCGAGTCTCCTCCAACCACAGTGGCTTCCTACTCAGCTCGAGAGGAAGAAGACCCGGACCTAGAAGAAGGATTTACTTGTTGAGACCTCCAGGATCCCCCTCCTGATTGGCCTGACGATTATTTCATCTACAACAGAAGAGAAGAAGACAACCTTCTCCCTCACATCAGAGGATCAGCATATTGGAGAGAGGACCGCCTCAGAGCAGGCTATTGGGTCAGATACTTCAACGGAAGAAGAGGTGCAGTAGAATTCAACCAGGAAGAGAATAGGTGGTTCCCCCTATTCTTCATTGATGGAAACACATACACATCAGAACCACTTGCCCTCACAAGAGAACAGGAACAGGCTGTAGGCCTAGGACACCTCCAACCAGGAGATCCACGACAAGAACTTGACACAGACACTTCAGGATCATTCCAATCCCCTCCCAGTGAACCCCCTACGCTCCTAGGCATTGTAGGAGAACCTATCCCACCAGAAGAACAGTCCCCCATCACACTCCTCATCCCCTCTCACCCTATTGAACAACCCCCTGCCGCCTTACATCCCCTCCCATCCATCATGGCAAATATTGGCCCCCAGCAACAACAACAGCACCAACAAGCGGCCCAACAAGCCACACCAGCTGCCCCTGCTCCTACACAAGGTGGAGGAGGCAGACCAATTGGCAATCCCCCAGCAGTCTTCACAGGGGATCGCACCAAGGCCAAGACCTTTGTCAGAGAGTTCAATATCTACACCGGACTGAATGAAGGAACAGAAATCATGGCTAATCCCATGAGAAAGACCCTCCTCGCACTCAGCTTCATCAGAGGAGAATTAGTTGAAGACTGGGTTGACCTTATGCACATCTGGATTGAAACACAGAGTGCCCCAGATGATCCAAACACGAACCACATCCAACTCCCCTCTACCAGCAATGACTACTGGCTCCACTACATCACGGAATTCAACCAGCACTTCCAGGACTCAGCAGAGAAGCAGAATGCGATCACTGCACTGAGGAGCCTTAGAATGGAAGGAAGGGATCTTGATTCCTATCTTGCCAAGTTCCGCACACTGGCAGCAAAGGCCAGTTATGGACTTAATGAAGAAGGGACCCTGGAGATCCTAAGGGCCGGACTTCCCGATGAACTGGGAAAAGAAATCATAAAGAAACAGAACCCCCAGTCCTGGGACGAATGGGTGGCAGCTGCACATCAGGAACATGACATCTGGCTCTGCCTCAAGATCCTATACCCAGCATGGAAGAGCAAGAACTCAGGATGCTCTTGCTTTGGAAAGCCAGAAGGAGAGTGGCGTCACACCTTTGGGATGAAACCCAAACCATTCACACCCCAGCACCAGAACCGAAACAATGCAGTAGTCCCCATGGATGTTGATCGCATTGGCAGGACCCTAACGGACGACAAAAAGCAACAGCTCATGAGGGAAGGCAAGTGCTTCTGATGCGAAGGCAAGGGACACATGTCCAAAGGCTGCCCCTCTCGCACTGGATCCACCTCTGCATCCACTAGAGGAACCAACCGCTCCCAATCGTCCTCTGGACCCCCTGCGTACATCAGAACTGCTGAGGAAGAAGAACCGAAGCAGGAGAAGGAAGCTAGGCTAGGAGTCGACAAAGTTATTGACTCAATTAACACTATGACTGCCAAAGAGAAGGAGGAGTTCTTGGAGAAAGCATTTGCCTAGAAGGGTTTTTAGGACGCTCTACCCTGTCGGCCTGGGTACGAGCACTTCGAGTGGACACTGTATTTGTATCACGACAGAGATCTATGGCAATCTGTTAAGGCTCGAGGGGCCTTGAGCACGACTTGTGCGACTTGAGAAGAATATCGGCTCAGTGTCACGTGCGGTAACGATGCATGGGACCTAGGACTGAGGTAAGCGATGATCACGTGGAGATCTACTGACACGTGATCCTGGATGCGACTTGGGCAGATCTTGATAAGATCAGATACTAGGTAAACTTGGCGTGGACACTACAACGAGTTTCTGAGCTAAGTCGTTGCAGCCGACTTAGAGGGGCGTGGGAGCGAAGCAAGGTGATTTGCTGAGCGACAAGGGCAAGACAAGGGCAAGACAAGGAGCTTGAGGTAAGCGACTTAGAGCAAAGCTCTCGAGGGTGAAGCAAGGTCAGGTCTCGATTGCGAAACTAAGTCAAGCTTAGGGCCTGACCCTCTGTAAAGTAAGGCCCTTATATAGGGCTACAAGAAGAGAAGCATGTGATAGTAATATCACATGCGAGCGACTATGGAATCGTATGGAATGTCGTAGAAGCTACCATCTGAGTCACAACGGCGATGGTGAGTCAGTCCATTCTAAGTATAGTACTGGGTCGAGTCAGAGGCTAAATATAGTAGATGACTGCACAGCGGCAGTCATCACGAGTCACAGCGGAACATGGTGCGAGTCATCCAGGCATCAGCATGTACAGTAAGCAGTCCGGAGGCGTAGTAAGCACGATAGCGTAAAAAGGGAAAAATGGTCTGGGCAGTCTGACAGGGAGATCGTAACACAATCCCAGTTATTTTACGATCCGCACACTCGATGGCCGCAGATAGAATTCTTATTGACTCTGGAGCTACCTCAAATTGTCTGGACAGAAAGACTGCATTGAGGATGCGCTTCCCTCTCAAGCGATTGGAACAGCCCAAACCAATCAAAAATGTAGATGGGACCCCTAACAAAGCTGGACGAATCACCCATTACTCAGACCTCCTGGTTCGCCTTCAAGGAAAGGAAGAGCTCATGCACTTCTATATCATGAACCTAGGGGAAGATAGAATGATCCTTGGCTTCCCCTGGTTCGAAGCATTCAACCCAGCAGTAAACTGGACAAAGGGGACAATGGAAGGACTCCCCATTCACATCATAATGGAGAAAGCAGCAGCACAGACACCTCTGTCAGCTACCAAGAAGGCTGGAAGACGCACAGCCTACCCCCTCCAGAAGGGTGAACAGATCTTCACCTGTGTCATTCCCCCTGAATTCATCTGAAAGACCACCATTGCCACTGAAATAGCGGTGAAGGAAGCAGCCAAGAGAGAGAAGAAGACTTGGCAACAACTGGTTCCTGATGCGTACCACAGACACCAGAAAATATTCAGTGAAGAGGAGGCCCGACGCTTCCCCCCATCTCGCTCCTGTGACCATGCAATAAATCTTACAAAGGACGCACCAAAGACTCTCGACTGTTGAACCTATCCCCTCACCCTGAAGGAGCAGGACGCAGTGGATGAATATGTGGATGACCAGATCGACAAGGGGTACATATCCCCTTCAGACTCTCCCTATGCATGTCAGATCTTCTTTGTAGCCAAGAAGGATGGCTCCTTCCGACCCGTACAAGATTTCCATCGCCTTAATACCTATACCATCCCAGACCGATACCCCATTCCAAACTTAGAAGACCTGACCCGTCGCCTAGCAGGAGCCCGACTCTTCACAGCCCTGGACATGAGGGCAGGCTACAATAACATCCGCATTAGAGAAGGAGATCAGTGGAAGGCTGCATTCAAGACCCCTGCTACACGAACTAAGCCCCCAGGACACTGGGAGCCGAATGTGATGCCCTTTGGGCTATGCAATGCACCAGCAATGTTCCAGAAGTTCATAAATGAGGTGCTCAAAGACCTCATTGCCACAGGCATGGTGCTATGCTACCTTGACGACATCCTGATTGCCACTACCAATGATATCCCCCTGCACCGAAAAATAGTGCACCAGGTACTGGAACAGCTCATGGCAAATGACCTATACCTAAAGCCAGAAAAGTGCACCTTTGAACAAACACAGGTGGCCTATCTTGGACTCATCATTGGAGATGGAAAGGTTCTCATGGACCCTGCAAAGGTGGAGGCAGTCTGCACCTGGCCTCCCCCTAAAAATGTGCATGAACTCTGTGTCTTCCTAGGCCTCATTGGATGGCTCCGCCCATTCCTGAAGGGCTTTGTGCACAAGGCACGACCACTTCACACACTTACAAAGAAAGGGGAACCCTGGAATTGGACAGACGAATGCCAGATAGCCTTTGAAGCCCTAAAGGACCTCGCCACTTCAGGCCCAGCCCTCAGACAACCTGACTTTGAAGCCCCATTCAAGGTAGAAGTAGATGCCTCCAATTTCGCCACAGGAGCAGCCCTGTTTCAAAAGGACACAAGGGGAAAGCCACAACCAGTGGCCTTTATCTCGCAGGCTTTAAACCAAGCGGAAAGGGGCTACAATATCTTCGATAAGGAGCTCCTAGCAGTCATGAGGGCGCTCCGTCACTGGAGACATTACCTAGCAGGAGCCAAGCACAAGGTTATCGTACACACCGACCATGCGAACCTCCTATACTTCCAGGACTCCCATAAGATCAACCGACGCCTTGGGCATTATGTACTGGAGCTGGAAGAGTTTGACCTAGCTTTGAAACATCGCCCTAGAGCAGAGAACAAGGTGGCTGATGCCCTATCTCGACGCCCTGACTATGACAAAGGAGAAGGAGATAATATGGACATGACTGTCCTGCCAGCCTCCCTATTCATCCGCACAACCATCACAGACACACCCACTAGCGCCCTAAATGATCAAATCCAAACTTCGCAGCACATACACTCCCACCTCCTTGAACCACTCATAACTGCCCACAACCTCACGGAGGCTCAGAACCTCTGGTGGAAGGGAGACGCACTAGTGGTTGTTGGGGACAATGACCTTAAGAAAGGGGTGGTACACTTCTACCATGACACGCCTACTGTGGGTCACCCTGGAATTTCAAACACTTTTGCGCTTGCCTCTCATGTTATGCTCCACTACACACTGTACGCTGTATTTCTTTTTTTCTTTTACTATTCGCATCCTTCTCGCGTCATGTTTATGGACTGCCGGCCCCCTACGGGCCGTGACTCTGCTCACATCTCTTCATCTCACTCCGTACACATACCACCCGGTCTGACGGACCGGTGGGACCAGCGTGCATCCACTAGTGCTACATCTGCACGCCTCTGTGCATGCGCTGCCTCGGCACCTATGACTCATGCTGTATGATGACTCCTGGTGACTATACATGACTCTGTACTAGTAGCTGTGTCCTAGGGACACCATGACTCGCTCTGACTCCCTATGAGTCATTTCCACATGTACTTATATCGCGCTGTATGCCTAGGACAGACCCTAAGTCTGTTCTCTTGTAATCTCAGCCTGTGAACGGTTCTCTTTCTTCCCTTGTGAACCACGACTCCTCTGGTCAATTGCCAGACTTTGCGCGTCCCCTTGCAGAGCCTTAGTGTATGCTCAAAGGCAAGGGAAAGCTCTCTATCAGACGTCACAAGAGTACGCCTGCACGCGAGAGGTATACGGACCTCCTGCCGTCGAGGCCTCAGTCACCAGCATCGCCTACGCCCCCTCCATCGCCTGTGGAGGTACGCTCACTCGGTGGGCGTGACATCTCGTGTCTACTGGTGGCCAAACATGAAGCAATTCGTAACAGACTATGTGAAGGGATGTGCACAATGCCAGGCAAACAAAGTAAACACACACAGAATATGTCCCCCTTTGCTCCCCATCACCCCTAGAGACCAAGCCTTGCCATTTGAGACAGTGGCAATGGACTTTATCACAAAGCTCCCTGAATCACGAGGTTTTGACACAATCCTCACCATCACAGATCATGATTGTACCAAGGCTTCCATATTCATTCCATGCAGAGAAGAGATCGACAGCCCAGGAGTGGCCAGACTCTATCTAGATCACGTCTTCTGTCACTACGGAATCCCCAAAAAGATCATCTCCGACAGAGACCCTCGATTCACCTCCTCTTTCACTCGAGAACTGTGCAAACAGTTCAATATCAAACAGAACATAAGCTCTGCTTATCATCCACAGACAGACGGGCAGTCAGAACGCACTAACCAACGTCTGGAGCAGTACCTACGCTTCTGGTGCATGTCCAGACAGAATGATTGGGCAGACTGGTTACCCTATGCCCAATTCGCACTTAACTCATGGCCAAATGCGACCACAAGGAAGTCTCCATTCGAACTTCTGATGGGCCACTTACCCCAGGCCCAGTGGACCCCGAAACCAACCCCTAATCCAGCTGTGGAGCAGAGAATCACGCTCCTAACCCAATTGAGGAAGGAGGCGCAAGCACATGTGCTTAATGCACAAACCCTCATGGCATGGGTGCCATCAAGGTTCACACCTTATCAGCCAGGTGACCAAGTATGGCTTGAGGGTACGAACATCAGGACCACACACCCAACAGCCAAGCTAGCCCCTAAACGCCATGGACCCTTCACTATCACAGAGGCCTTATCCGATGTCACCTATCGCCTCAACCTCCCCTCCTCCTGGAAGATATGGAACACGTTCCATGTCTCCCTCCTTACCCCTTATAGAGAGACGGCCTCCCACGGCCCCAATTTCGAACGACCACCACCTGACCTGATCGAAGGAGAAGAGCAGTATGAGGTGGAACGTATCCTCAACTCAAAGAGATACGGAAGGGGGCGTGCCCTTTGATACCTGGTCAAATGGAAGGGATACCCTGATGCGGACAATCAGTGGGTCTCTAAACATGACCTGCATGCTCCTGACCTCGTCTCCTCCTTTCACCAACAACACCCTGAAGCCCCAGCACCCACTCGTGTATAAATAGACCCCTGCACACCTCAAGAAACAGTATGGCTAAGAACCGATCCCTCAAACACCCCTACTTCCCTATCCCTAACAGACTTCGTCGCAAAGCACTCCTCAAACCCACCTACATGACTTCCCAGAATGCACCAGTGATCCGTACCCCTACACCTGAACCCATCAATGAAATTCCCCACCTTTCTGCTCCCCCTCCTTCTCGCCCTTTGACTCCTGCACCTTTTGCTACTGAAGACCGAGTACTATACGTCCCAAAGCTCCCCTTTACCATGATTACTGACCCAGAGTTCCCCCACGTTGTCTCCACTTCCATTACTCGATACATGATTCGCCATTTGGATGCCCAACAGACCCATGCCTTCTCAAGGGCCTACCTACAATTAGACGCTTCCGCACCTATGATACCTTCAGATGTCTTCACTAACTATTCAGTAGAACGATCTGCCTGGTGGTACGTCGCCAGGTGAGCTGCAGCTCGCGCTGCAGAGAGGCTGGCCGGCTATGTCAGCCAAGGCCTCAGGACTGCCCTTGAGAGCATCCCCTCAGTCACTACCAAGATCCTTAGCTTCGCCCAGATGGAGGAGAAGATGTACTATGGCCCGATTGTACAAGAAGGGCCCTACTATGAATGTTTCCAGTGCTTTGTCTCACTCCCAGACTTCCCCTCCATCATTGGGCAACCAGAACGATTGGAGCGCATGATGCCCAGCTCCCCTATCATCGACACCTCCTCCATCTTGGCCATATCCCCTGTCCCTTCCCTCACCTCCACTCTAAAGTCCTCGCCATCCTCCTCTCCACCTCCCCCTGACTCTCCCGATGAACCCACCGATCCCCAGCTCCCAGGCTTCTGGGAGAATAGCCCAGACACAGCAGACTATGTCTACTACGAGATTCCTACTGAAGAAGACCCCACCCAACTCCAACCAGCACAATATGTCTCTTATGAAGGAGGCACAGACCTGAAGGTATTGGGCATGATGGGCCCCAACCTTCCAGTCTATGGAGAGCCCCTCCGCCTCCCTTACAGTCCATTCAACCTCTTCAGCCTTTCCCTCACCCCAGAACAACGTGAGTCACTCCTATTCACCTCCCCTCGAGAGTCCAGTGTCGATGAGGCCCTTAGGGACCTTGGAGACCTTCCCATGCACGCAGAAATCGAACGATACAGATGGGCCTGTGTGGCCATGGGCACCAATGCCCTACTAGTCCAAAAATACCAGATGCGCCTCACCACAGCCCTCCAGAGGCGAGATAGCTGTGTTGTGCGCCTCGAACAACACCGAGCTTGGGAGAAGCTTGAACCACATCTACCCCTCCAAGTCCCTCCTCGCCTCCACTACAGAGCGACCACCTTTGGTCTCTCTACCTCTGGCACCTCCACACACCATGAATTCCCTGCCTTACACGATGAACCCACCACCCACGCCTCCAGTAACCAATCCTCAGCCTCGACCCCTTCCACAGTTCGCCCCTCTGGAGCACACGATGGTGAAAGAAAGAAGAAGGCCTATAACTCAGCTCGTTCCGACTGCAAGAGGGGCAAGGGCAAGAAACCACCTCAGCGACCTCCTACCCCTCCCCCTTCCCTCTGTAACATGTGTGGCATGCCAGGCCACACGCATCTTGAATGCCCAAGGAATGAAGATGCTAGGGCGCGTTGTGAGGTATGTGGCAAGATCGGCCACTTCACCAGGAACTGCTACAAGAATAGGTACTGTTCCTACTGTCGATCCTGGGGCCACAGGGGCCCTGAATGCACCAATCCTCACCGAGACTGCTCCTCCTCCCGTCCCTGCACTGTCCCTCACAACCATCACTACTATGACTGCCCTGTGGATCGGAGTGGCCCCACCTGGGATGACCACGACTGCACAGTGGATCCCCACCGCTCTATTGACACTGGAGACGACGATGTGTACCTTACTAACTGAGAAAGTGGAACTTTCCCCTTAAGAAAGGGGTGATGTTATGATCTGGACTGCTTACCCTTACCTTTTCATTCTCCTGTACCCTTACCCTCTGCCCTGCCGCCTCTGGGCAGCTCCTGATTACTGACCGCTTACTGTAGTGCCCTGTACCCTGTACCATGACGCGTCCCCTCTACCCTACCCTGTGCCCATACCAGTGACCTCATTACTTACCATGACGCACTCCTACCTACCCTTGACCCTACTAAGTACTTATAGTGCGTCATCTTGTCTCTATGTACCTCAGACTTGACTTCTTGAGCAATCAAGCTAGTTCTACCCATCCTGAAGCTCGAGTTCCTCCCAGGGACTTCCCTAGTGTGACCTCGAGCCTTCACTGCTTCTCTAGGCGTGGGAGTGATAGGACTCTTTGTTCTAACCACTCCGTCGCCTTGACAAGTTGTCCCTCCTCTCTCTGGGCTCAGCAGGTACTGGTTAACTCGACCAAGTAACTGCCCAGACCAGAAAGACTGTCCTCTCGCACTCGTGCACTTGTGCACCACACTTCGCCTGCGTGTTCCAGGCCCTCCAGAGTCTCTCAGAAGCCTAGGCTTGGGCTAGACCAAGCCAAGACACCACCAGACGCACACGTCGTGCAGTAGGCCACGCTTGAGCCTAACAGGAAGGGAGGATGATGAACTGGAGATCGATGGAAGTGGTAGAATTCCACCATCTGGGTTGAAGATTGAACCAGTGAGGAAGTAGACACTTTGCCAAGCATGGACATGGGAAATAGTGGTGACAGGGGCAAATGAGTATATGTCGATGTTGGTAGCGTTGAGACAAGACGTGTCCCAGGCAATATCGATAGGTGTAGTGTACCCAATAGCAGATTGCGGCATGGGACTTGTAGAACCTGCCTGGTCCCACCAGTGCTGCAGGCTGAAAAAGAATATTGTTAGATGTGCATATGGAGGAAAGACCTCAACTAGAAAAATACCAAAAAACCTCATGGACGCATCATGAGCTGAGAGACTCAGTCAATCGAGCGAGCTCCATCTGCGCGGCATGCGTCCCTCGCGGACCCCAACCTTCCCACACCTCCGACTCAGATGCATTTGCCTACATGCACACAGGATCATATTTGAGTTTTGAGACACGAGCTATTGAAAAACAAAAGTAACTACAGAACTATGGAAAGAGAGTGACTCTCTCAAAAGTAACATTCTCCTCTTCATCATCAATTGAACACATGACATCAATGGCATCCGAGTCAGCCTGAGGCTCTTCATGTTCATCCTCAACCAGGAGGTGCTGGCTTGTAACCCACCCTTGTGTAAAATTAAGCCGGTTCTTTTTGAGACTGAACTTGAGGACCTGGAGCACCTCCATAAGGGTGGGACTAAGGCGATTCCTTTTCTTTGTGTCCATCTCGGCACTGGATGAGAAGACATGCTCACAGGGCACAGCAGAAGCCTGGATCGGGAGGTGGTCCATGGCAATGGCAAAGATCGTTGGGAACATGGATCGTCCACGCTATGTACATGTCATAGTCAATCTCCATGAAATTACCAAGAGCAGGAGACCAATGTACCTCCCAGTATTTAAGGGGATTGACTGACTCACTTTCCAACTCGGTACTGACATATAGTCGATATTCCTCCTCAATGGTTTGTGCTGCACCTTCAGCTGTGCTTTGGGTATTACGCCCCGTCTCCTCAAGGCTGAGGTGTTGAGCAAGCGAACTGAATGTTTCGGTTTGAGATTAAGGCGTGACACGGGTTCGGGTAACACCGCGGTTTTCGGTCACAGTTTGTCATGGGTGCGGGTGTGGTTTTGAGATTTCACACCCGAGGCAAAACCGCACCCGTATCCCACGGGTTACGGTTTTTACTGCTATGGCTTTGTGTTTTTGCTACCAGCTATTTTGTTCTTTTTTTTTGTTTTTTGTTTTTTGTTTTTTTTTACTGGTTCCACGCGTCGACTCTACCTCCAGTCATGCAGCATCTTCTCTCACCCCGCCACCATCCCCACCTCAAAACATGAACGCCTGGGGTTTTCCAACTGCCACCCCCCTCCCTCACTCCAAATGCGAGACGGAGGGGGGTTTCTGTCTGCAGTGCCACCAACGCCGCCCCCTCAAAAACAACTTAAAGAAGTTTTCGAACCACCACCTCAAGATAAGCTTTTTTTTTCTTTTCTTTTTTGTTCTTACTAACAAGTCTTTGACAATGACAGCCCACTCCTCATGTCCAACGCAAGGTTACAACCACGCCCCCACATCACCTCGCGCGCCCTCCATCGCCCACGCGCCCCACTGGCACATCACCCACGTGCCCAACATCTCCCGCACGCACGCACATCGTCCACCCGCACGCACATCACCCACCTGTAATAAGTAGAATAGAATAGTAGTTATTACAAAAATAAATTATGTTTGACCTCTCTCCCCCTCCCTCGCTTCAACTGCGAGTCGGAGGGGGTTGCGTCTGCACGCCCGCTGATCGCCCCCTGCTGGCAGATCGCACGCCGCCCACCCGCACGACGCACGATGCCTGCATGCCCACACGATGCCCGCATGCTCGCACGATGCCCGCACGCTGCCTGCACAATGCCCGCATGCCCACACGATGCTCGCACGATGCCCGCACGCCCGCATGATGCCTGCATGCCCGCACGACGCCCACACGACACCCGCATGCCCGCACGACGCTTGCATGATGCCCGCATGCCCACATGACGCCTGCGCACCTGCACGACACCCGCACGACACCCGCACGTCCGCACGATGCCCGCACGCCTGCACGACGCCTGCATGATGTCCACACGCATGCACGACGCACGCACACCGCACGCACACCCACCTGCGCGCTCGCAGATCACACATTTGTGGTTGGGGATGCCAGGGGATCATGTAGTTACATTGTAGTTCCCTCGTGTGCCCTTATGGCTGTTATTTTTTTTAATATAATTGCTTTTTTTTTACTTCAACCACCCGCGGTTTCACAACACCGCGAAAAACCGTGACGAAACTGCGGTTAAAAAAAAACCCGTGAGTCTGCACGGTTTAACCGCACCCGAAACCATTCAGGTGCGGTTTTGACGGGTGCGGGTGCGGGTTCGGGAAATCCCACCCGGGGGTTACCTGTGTCACGCCCTATTTGAGATCGTCTCTTTGTCGGTGCTTGGAGAACAATCCGCTTCTTCTCTTGATATTCTGTCATCTTACATTGAAGAAATTTCAGAAAAGGAATTTTAAGAAAGATAAAATAGCTACTTACCGTCTCAAGGACCTTGGACTTAGCCGCATTGATCTTATCTGGCTCTGTGATCCAGTCAAGGCGAACAGCTGGATCTATGACTATAGCAACTTCATTAATTAACACAAACCAATATTAAGATGTCACTCACACATGGCCAAGAGAAAGCTGTTTGTGTCATCCATACGTGTGTAATACTGACGAGCCCATCAAAGCCCTTTATCAATCCATGGCTTGTGTTATGCTCAGCCTTGGGCATTCTAAGCGACTTGCTTATCATTGACTTGGTTCAGCCCAAGTCCTGCTTCGTAGTAGTGCAGCGTGCACTGTGGATGTTTGGATAAGGTTCTTCTCTTGTTTGCAATGGCACAAGACATAGGCCAACAGAGGTGCACTAATGCACAAGTGGCACAAGCACAATAGAGTGCACAAGCGCAAGGGGTTCAAGACCAAAGGTTTCCCTGAATACAAGGGAGGAGAAAGATTGATGGAGCAAAGAGCGGAGTGTACTGGTGGTCCTTGAATGTCTGTTCTGGTTCGTTCTATCCTTGGGGTGCTTCCCACTGCAGGGATTCCAAGGTTCAGTAG
>QLOS01002038.1:0-16283 GCA_003313725.1 Russula sp. MG48 | reverse complement strand
AGCGTGAGCGGGATGATGCGCATCACTTCGTACAGCGCCGGGTTGCTGAAGCGCTCCTCGAGCCATTGGACCTGCGTTCGGCATGTCAGCGACAACGCAGGGTGGGAGGATGTGAGGCGTTACGCACGTTGTTGTCTATGACACGGAGGGGGTGGGGTTAAGGGATGGCTGATAGTGGTAGGGCACACGACGCACCGAGCAAGTCGCTGTAGTCCAGCCAACACACGCACCGTCTGTCGGTGCCAGAGTCGGTTTCAGCGCAAAGCGACGAGTCGTGCTACGCACCGCCATTGTCCTTCTACACCTGCCCAGTCCCACCCTTCCCCATCCTTAAACACCCGACCGCCCTCGCCCTCGCCCTCCGCCTCGGACGGCGCACATGGTGGGGAACCTGGGGCGGAGGAGGAGCGGAGCCCCTCGAGGCTGAGCAGCGCGCGGAGCACACCCTGGTGCCGGGCCATGAGCAGGTCACGCAAGTTGAGTTCGATCACCAGGCGCGCAGCCGCGATCCACGCCCAGTCGAAGCGCAGCCGTTTCCTCGCCATATCTATCGCGTGCGTCCTCCGCGCGCGGAACGCGGACGAAGAGGCGGCGGCGGCGGCGGGCGCGCTGGGACCTCCAGGGCCCGGGGACGCGGGTCCGTCTTCGTCCTCGGTGCTCTCCTCCCTTTCGTCGTCTTCGGAGTGCCACATGTGGATAATGCTATCGACCAGGTCGGCACTGGCGCGCGGAATCGGCGAGACCGGCGGAACCGAGGTCGACGACGACCACGCCGCCTCGTCCGCGTCGGCGTCTTCCCCGGCCTCGGTAGCTGGATCCACGTGGGGGTCCGGCTTCGAGGTGCTCGGAGAGGAGGGGGCGCGCGGCCTGTCGTCGAGGGGGAGGAAGGGCCCGTAGGCGCGATAGCGGTGCAGGTACGCCATGTTGTACACCCGGATGCGCGCCAGGCGGCGCACGTCATCGTTCGGGGTCGTCGCCGGGGTCGCCGTGGTGCCGAGCAGCTCATCGCCGTCAATGTCGCTTTCGCTCTCTTCATCGCTCTCACTCGCACTCTCATCGTCGTTGGGTTCGAAATCCGAGTCGTCGTCTCCCGACGATAGATCGTGGTCGCCCGGAACCCGGTTCCGAAAGTCCCGGGTTACGCGTTCGTTCCCATCCTCGACCCAGACTTCTTCCCTAGCAGTTGTATTGGCGACGCCACTTGCGGCGGTGGCGTCGTCATCGACGGCCATGGTCGTGTGCGGGATGACGACGACCGTGTGGGGCGGTTGCTCGACAGGACAGGCGGTACTGTTGCTAGTAATGGGGGTCATCAATCCGATCTGCGCAACGAGTTTCGCCAGCAAGCCGTCCCACTTGACGGAACACTTCTGGACATCGACCTTCCCGTTTTCGTCATATACGGTGAGACGGGCCATGAGTGCGCGGGGCAGGCCATGGGCAAGGACGCGCGCGAGCCAGGTGGTATTGCGCGACCCGAGGACGATGGTGGGGCGCGCGTGTGCGGCAACGAACAGCGGGGCGAAAATGGGGTGTGGGTGTGGAGGGTTTGGGTGGCAGTGGGGTTCCATGCACGCGAGCGCGTCGTAGGGAAGCGGTGCAGCAGTCGAGATGACGCGGAGGAGGGTCTGTAAAACGGTGTATAGCTCGGTATCGGTAGATGGCAGTTCGATTGACGTATCATGGGAGGCGGGAGAGTCAGAGGGTGGCCGAGTGCGTCGGAGGATGAAAGATTTCGTCCATATGCGCCGCTTATACTCATCCTCCCAGGGAAAGTCATCGACAGAGGGGCGAGCGTTGGATTTGCCGTGGCCTTTGCCTTTGCTGCCTGTGTCTAGGTGAAGCCGCGGCGCTCTTCCATGGGTGCGCACTTCGTGAGCGGGGCGAGGGTTGTCAAAGACAACTAGGAAGATTTCACGCCAGAGATGCTTGTGAAACTGGTGATAGACAAGAGCACGGAAGTAGCGACATGTTTGAGCGAGAGTAGCAACTGCGTAAGTGTCGTCGAGAAGTGTGGAAATGATGATGATCTCCTCGATAAGTTCAGGAGGAAGCGAGCGAAGGGAAGACCTGTTGTGAGACATGCCGCGGCAGTCGCAGTGTCAAGGTAGAGGGGCCTAACCGTCACGTTGACCTGGAGGCGAGTTGAATGAGTCGATGTTAAACGGTGAAGAGTATTGGGCAGTGAGGGAGCATTGGATGTGGTAGTAGGGAGGGATGGCTCACCAGCGGCCTACTGTATACCCGAATCTACATGTGAGAAAATTTTTAAGACCAGAGCAGACTGACAACACTTACAGTACCACTACAGTAAGACAGTCAATTCAATTGGACAACGGCTCGTTGCTCACTGCGGCGGCGCAAACGGAACGGATGTGGATCTCTCCTGCCGAGCCACCTTCCCGGGAAGCCAATACGCTGATCCAAACCAACCCAAACTGCGATCGTGACTGACAGACCCCATGGAACCCACCACTCCGGGTCAGCATTCCCTTCTTACCCCGACAACAGACCCAACAATAATCAGATGCAAAACATGTAGGGCACCTCTTTCAGACTCTTCATGGAAGAACTGCGATCGCTGCCGTCGAAATAGGACCGAAAGTTATCACCGCTGGAAGAAATCAGTTGAGGCGAGGAAAAGCATCATCACTGGTACCGAGGCTACCCCAGGCTCCTCTCTCCCATCCGAAACCGAAATCCCATCCACGTCACGATTGAATCCCAATACGCAGCCAACAACTTTCACCAACACGACCGGGGACCCAAGGCCTCAACGCCTGCCGCACGCACCACCCGCCACGCCTCCACAGGCCGCTGGCACCGACACCACTCCTCCAGATCACCGTTCCAACGGGCGTGACCACGATGGGCACCCAACAGGAACCCCACAATTATCCGGGGGCACACCACGAACCGCGCCCGGTTCCCCTGCACCCCAGGTCATTCGTGTCCCAGAATACCAATGGTGCGACGAGCTGATCGACGAGCTCACGGCTCTACCGCCGCGCTCAAATTTCGTCGGCAAGTTTTCCATCATCCGCGATCCGCAGGTGGACAACCCCGCACGGGCGCACGCGTTCCTGGACCAACTACGCGCCAAAGGGCGCCCCACATCGTGCGCCATCACTCCCTTCATCTCGCTTCGAATACCTACCTCATGACGTTCTCCCGCCGGGCAGGGCAAACATATCCTCGAGTTCGCGTAACCCCGTCGGCAACGCATGCTTGCTTACGATTGCCTGCGCGTGTCAGGAGTCGTGCGGAGGACGGCTCGTCGTCTCTGTCAGCGACGACCTCTCGCATCCGTACGGCCTCACCGGCCAGCGCATCAGCGTAGGCCTTTGGCACTCCTCGCGCTGAAAACCGCGTGAGCTGCACGAGCGCACACACACTATTGCTACCGACACCCGCGACCCGCTCCTGACCAATTTAGGCTTCGTCTCACTTGGCTTGTTCGTTCGGAAACCCCCAGTCCACCGCGCATATGACATGCATGGCGCATGACGTGTATTTTTGTATTACGTCACGTCTACCTTTTGTTTCCCTTACTCTGCACGTGTAGATCTTCTCTGACTGTATCCATCCCCCTCTCACCACCGCCTGGCTCTTCCAAGTCCATAAATAATACATAGAGGGCTTGGCTATCCCACGGAAATAATGAAAGTCGCAGCGGGAAATGCACTGACCAAGATCGAGCCATCACACGGTAAACACGGACCCACTTCACCCCGTGTGACCCACTCTGGCCAGCTGAGAAGCATCAAGGTGAGCCGAGTAGCCAGATCATGATGAAGAGTCGCCGTGAATAAGGCACGGGCGTTTACTCCATGTGCCTGAGCTTCCCCCTTTCCGTAAAGAAAAAAACGTCATGACAGTCAAGCCAGCTCGTTCACCTTAATTTTGGGGGACCCCCCTCTTTTTCGCTTCCCTTTTTTGTACGGAATTGTGTTGTACTGTATGTGCGCTGTTCGGAGACTAGCAGTTTTCATTTGTCGTAATTGGGTACAGCACCACGAACTAACGTGCCAAGCACGCCAAGCTGCCAGGGCAATTTCAACCGTGGAAACGCTGGCGACGACGGGGTCCGAGGCAACTACTGCACTGGCAGGAGGACAAGAAGAGTCAAATCGAGAGAGAAGGGACGGTTCAAACGCACGTGCTCAGGGCTCCCAGGAACACAGACGAGTTCTGCCGCTCTTTAATTTGACGAAACTACGACTTTATCAAATACAGGAGATGGGGTATCTTACGCGTGAGAGCGAACAATAGAAGTACACCAGTAATCCAAAAAGTCCCAAAGGGATAGTCCAGTTCAAGGTGAGAGGTCACAATGTCCGCATAAGACGTGATAGCACGAAAAGAAGTAGGGGGTGACGCATAGGTAGAGAAGTACGGTAAGCGGCAGACATGACGAGCGTGAAACAAGAAATGTCATTGGGCTAAGAACTATGGCATGAAGCAACATAAGGAGGTGGCACGGTGACGTGGTGACGTGGTGCGGCGTGTGGCCGTGCGTGCAGAGGCATCTCCACGGGTAGCGCACACGCTAGCCTTACGAGAAGTGGGGGAACGAGGGTGGAGGAAAGGAGGTACTGCGCGTAAAAGGTATGAAGGGGAATGTAGGTTGCGGATAGATGCGATTTCCTCGAAGGTTGGGATGGTTGTAGTCATGAGAGCCGACGCGGGGGTGGATGCGGGTGAGAGATAATAGTTGGATAAAGATATATATCGTTGTCCCGGTACCGCGGTAGGCATGGCCGCTTGCTGCATTGCTTTCGGGTGCCGCAGCTCAAGGCCATGACCAAGGGGAAATTCATTGTTCATAGACCAGGGTAACGGGAACTCCCGCAATTTGGCGTGCATTGAGGAATGAGATGGTTTCGGCGTCATGATAGCCCACTCCACCCCGAGACACGACCTGCTTCAGCTCGGGCAATAGCCCCAGAGGTGGTTCTCCATTGTCCGATTGTAGAGAACGAAGGAGCTTCCCCCCTCGGAGGAGGCCATCCTCCACACGAAGCGTCGTCACGTGGCTAAATGGTCTAAGAAGTTCACGCCAGAGTGTGCGGTCGACCTCTTCGCGCCAATCAAACCATGGACTAAGCACTTCATAGTCGAGGATGAGTTTCACCACGACAAACAGTGATGACCAAAGCTCTCTGAAAATTCGCACCGCAGATGCTAGTTGCAAATCGAGGTGTCCGCACCTGATTCGCATGCGGAAAGGGTCGGTCCAGCCTTCCCCGTGGGAATCATCGGTCAAAACAATTTCAAATACGTCCCTGAGGAATTTGAGGCGAACAGCATTAAAACGGAGGTTTTCCGTTGCGCCCATGAACTGCGACAGCTGTGGGAGGGTCGACGAAGTGAATGACTCGATTCGGAGCTGCTCGAGGGCCGGGGTGCTGATTCGAGCAAGAAGACCCCCCAAGTAGGCGCTTTCACCTTGGAACACAAACAAGCGGAGACAAGGAAGTGTGACGTGCGCTATCATCGGGGTGTCCAGCAATTGACCCTCAGCAACGCGGTTGGGATCATCGGAGTGGAAGTCGACTACTAGTATCTCCAACCGGGGCATGAGCGAAAGCCATGCAAGCAAATTATCTGGGTCGAAGTAGGCGGATGGTGGAATATGTGCGAGCTTGAGAGTGATGAGACCCACTGCAGCCGTGAGTAATGGAGATCCTATCTGAACGGCGACATGCGATAATACGAGGCGGCGTAGATGGGGCGCATGAAATGATATGGGGAGTACCAAGCTCGTGGTGGGTACAACCAGAGGCGCGATGAACAGGCGTTCCAGCAAGGGGAATTCCTGGTCAATGGCTCTCATAGGCCTCAGCAAATTTGCGGCTGGTAGACTGAGACCAATACGACGAACGCGGTCACGATGCTGGAGTGCGAGGAGTATGTCTTCTTCGTCTTCGTCTTCGGCTGTCGTCTTGCCGACGTTGCCCATGTAATAAATGATGATTGGTAGAGGCGGTGAATGTGCCAGCATTCTCGCTACAGGCATGCCATGAGTGAAAAGGAGGTGAGCACCTATGTGAACTGGTGATGCAAATATGAGGCGTCGCCATCTTCGGCAAACGTGGGCGAGCTTGTACCACCAATGTGCGCCCTTCCAATGGAACTTTCCTACGGAGAAATCGTCGTCGTTCTCTTCGTCCCAGACATCCAGTCCGTATAGATAGAATATGTTGAGAAGAGCATCATCGTCGAGCATGTGGATAGATGTATGTGGTCTGTTGCCAGTGGGCTTAGTAACTACAAGTCGCTAGGTATAGCGTGAGCAGGGAGCATACCTCCAATATAAGGACACCCGACTCAGTGGATGTCGGCAGAGTCTTCCAATGATTGGGAGACAAATGGCGTTGGTCGAGTGAGACATGCCAGGAGGATGGGTATTGACGGGGATGTGGTTGACTATAAAAATTGGCAGACTTGACGTCGACCTCCATCAGTAGAACGAGTCGTGGGTATGTAGGTGGCGCTGACGTGGACCTAGAAGTCGACCCGGGGACCTGGTCGGTGCCTACTGAGTCGACTGACGTAAGTCACCGTACAGGCCGAAGCCTGACTTGGACATCCGTATACGTACAATGCTACTTATAGTACAGTACAGTACAGTATAGCTTACGCTATTTAAGACCGTCTCTTTTTGATCTCGGTTCGCCCTGCAACTAATTTCTTCAGCAGAGAGACCTCCCAATCAATAGTAGATAGCCTTACGAAGCAGTAGAAAATTGTTCCTGTCGTACCACCACAGGGCCGCAGGGCTTAATTTAGCGATCAGTGAGTACCTAGAGCTGAGGATGAAAAGCAGGGCCGTCCTGCCAGTAGTAAGTGAGAAAGTAGGCAACCATGCTCTAGACATGAAAGCTCACCCACTAGGAGTAGGCATGTCAAGCACGTTTATGATAGTTGGAGGCCCCCGGTTTCCCAGGTGGACACGAAAAAGGAGCTTGAGTCACTTCCTCAGGCTGCACTGTGCCAACATGATGTACAGTACGTACAAAGAAGTCAACTGGATAAAATGTCCAAGGAATACAAGGAATCTCAGGAAGCCGGCATTGGTCAGAAAAACAGTTGGAAATTGTGAAGATATCTCATTGGAGTGGATGAGGCCTCAGGGGAAGCGGTTGCCGAGAAACACAGGGGTCAATAGGCCCCGTCGTCAGGTCGCATTCAGCAATGTTCCATTACCGTGTGAAGAGAGTAGTGTGGCGCACTGGCAAGCCAGCCGTTTCCGTCGGTTCTTCTTTACCTTCCTGCTACGCAGCCCGCAATTTTGCGGGGGTAAGCCAGTTGCATCTTCCGTGTAGCATGCTTCCGGGTGTAATGTCTGACCCCGTGGGTACTTAACTCACTATTACGGAGTATTGACGCCCTAGAGATTGAAGTGCTCCGTAAATACATCAGCTTGAAACTGAATGGCACTGTGCCTCAATGGCAAACCGAATAGGCCGGAATGGACAGGAAGAGTAACCACATACCGTACTAGATGCCTCCATGAGTCTGGGCTACCGATAAGCGACACACACAGTCCTTGCCGTCAACGAGGCAGTTCTACATTCGCAACCCTAACATATCGGAAAGGATGGCAGGAGCATAGCTGACTAAGGAAGGGGTTGCCAGTGAAGGCCAAGGAAACGACAAATGACGGACTTGCATGCCTACTGATACAGTAGTCAGTTCTGATGTCGAACACCACAACGTCGTTTCCGTTGCAAAACACTTGCAATTGGCAACTGTTTACGACCCGCTTAGGAACGCGCTCTCGACTGCCCCGAACGCGACGCGGAGGCTGATTGGCTGAATAGTGTCATCATTGTAAAAGAAAAGGCAAGTTGTTACGATAACGAGGGAGAATATGCAGTAAAGCTACTTTCCTCAAGGGTTCGAAGGGCACATGCATGGTTAACTGGGAACGAGTATCGTACCACAGTATAGAAGTCCGTAGCAAAGTTCGAGTGAAGTCCGAGAAATAGAGTCGTCTGGCTCCGGTGCCGCCCGCGCCACACTGCGCAGCCGTTTGCGGTTCTAGCCAGAAGCCGGAAAGCGCCTTGCTACGTTACGTAGTAAGCACCCCCGCGCGAAATTTCTGCATATGCATCACGAATTGTCAGGTCACCATGATCTTCACCTCCGCTCTCGAGCATATCTGACAATATGTTGGAATAGAGAAGGAGGGGCTAGGGGGACAGAAGTCACATGATGAGGAAGTTACGGGACAAGATCCATATAGCGGGCCCTGTACGTAGAGTAACCTTGGTTGATCCCTTCGACGAGTCCTGGGGGGAGCGACCCCTCTCTCCAATGTTGCCCACACGGTGCCTCTCTTCGTATTCTGGTGTGAAGTGCGAGCACATCCACTAGTGATATCACACTTACCATAAACCAGCCCCGAGGCCATAGTTTACACCTTTCCTCTTTTACTCCGTGTCTCAACCATACTTGTATGATATACAATGGATTCCCCCCCTTGTGACGGGCAGTCACATCCGCGCTGCGTTCGAGAAAGACCTGAGGAGCTTTCGAAGACTCGAATGGCGACAACAGATACACCGGAGGATCGTTATCATTGTCTCGGGTGTTCGTATCCGCGCCGCAATCGAGAAGGACCTGAACAAATCTCAGGAGTCCTTGGGACGTCCGATGCAATGGAGCCCACTTCTCGTCTTGGGCATTCGCATTTGCACCACATTCGAGCAGGATCTGATCAATTTTCAGATGTCTTACTCGTGACGCCGGATGTAATGGAGCCCAGTTATCCCGGGTGGCCGCATCTGCACCTTCTTCGAGAAGGACCTGAGCAACTGCCAGATGCTGCCCTATAAAGTGACGCTGGATACAATGGAGTCTGATTACTCTTTCTCCAGAGATTCGTATCTGCACCACACTCGAGGACCCGAGAAACATCTAGATTTCTTCCTTCCAACGACCAATGTAACAGAATCCAGCCATCCTTTCCCCGGGCACTGGCACCTGCGCCGCATTCGAGAAGAGCCTGAACAACTTCCGGGGGCCAGAATTGTGACGCAAGATGCGCTGGAGTCTGATCGTCGTTATTTTGGGCAGGTGCGCCTGCCCTGTGCTTGAGAAGGACCTGAGCAGCTTCCAGATATCCACCTTGCGACGCCCAATGCAATGGAGTCCAGTTCTTGGCATCCACAGCTGCACAACCTCCGAGAAGGACCCGAGTAACCCCCATGAGTCCTGACGACACCGGATGTAATGGAGTTAGATAGTCCTTGGAAAGGATGCCCACATTTGAGCTGAACTCAAGAACTCGAGCAACTTCGCAATATCCTTCGTGCAATGCCACATGCAATGGACTCCAGTTGTTGTTGTCCCAGACATTCGCATCTACGCCGCGGTCGAGAAGGACCTGAACAACTTCCAGATATCCTCGTCTCAAGGCCACATTCAATGGAGTCCAATTGCTGTCATCCCGAACATCCGCATCTACACCGCGCTGAGGAACAATCCGTGTAACTTCGACATATCCCATTTCAGATGCCATAAATAATGGAGACCTGTTGTCGAAGGGTCTTCGATCATTTACGTCCTGCGAACATTTGACGATTGGGAACTCCACTATCCCACGTAGGCCGTAAAGCGCGACAAAATGTAGGAGTGATCCTCTGGGTTGTGATGGGCATTTTGACTGCGCGAGCCAGGATGCATCTGGGTCACATATCCGGGTCCAGACAGTAAAATGAGGTATTCTCCACTCAACGAGAACTGTCCTGCCACCCTGCGGTCCTAGCAATACATTCTCGAACTTCGCATGGTCCATCCAGAGCTTTGTGGCATACTTGACGAGGGTAAAATTCTCGAGGCTGACATCTTCATCCACGTGTAGGAGAGCGCCGAGACGGACCTGCGCGACCGTAGTATGAACAGACGTAACCAAAGGCAAGTGGGCGGGAAAGGATCGTTGGCAAAGCCAAGGAGAGGGGGGACAGGGATGGAAAATAAGGCGTATTTGCAACCACAAAAATGTGAAGATAGTATATGTCCACGTGAGTTCAAGATAAATTGAGCGGGCCATACTTGGTATCGCGATCTCTTTGATGACTGGGGTTCCTGTGGTCGTGGCGGGGATGAGAACTGGAGTGAGAGTGGGTGTGGGTGCTAGGGGAGGATGGACAGCTCGATAAAAACATACCGTCCGAGTTTTGTGATCGATCTTGGCCACTCGTTGCGGTGATCCCACATTCTTTGGCTTGCGACCAAGGGAATAAGTCAAATATCGAATCATCAACGATCTTCAGGGTTAGAGGGCGGCGTGCTGCCTGTCGTTCATTGATCAATGGCGTGAACATATCCTCAGAATTGCTTCCTCCAGAATATGTAAGCTCCTCCAGATTTGGTAAGAGTTCCAAGGGGGTTTCTCCGTCGTCAGACTGTAGAGAATGAGAGAGTTGCCCAACTAGCTCGTTTTCTATATGAAGTGCCTTTATATTGATGAAGGGTCTAAGAAGTTCGCGCCATTGTGTCCGATTGACATCATGATGTTGCTCCATGGACAGGCTATCCCCAGCATAGGCGAGACTGAGATTCTTGACAACAGTGAGTAGTGGTAAAAGTGTTCGAAATATCTGCACCACGGACGCAACCTGCCAGTCGAGGTGTTTGCACATGATGTGCATGTAGAAGGGTTTTATCCTCTGTTTCTCATGGGAATCTGCAGTCAAAACTACTCCGTTCCCCGAAAAAAAGAGCTCGACAACGTTGAACACGAAGTTCTCTGTTAAGCTTATAAACTGCACCAATCGTGGGATGGTGAAAATAAGCTGGTTGAAAAATTGCATTTGGAGTTTCTTCAGGCGAGGGGCACTGATCTGAGCAATAAGCCTTTCTAGGTAAGCGCTAACTCCCCGGAACGAAAACCAGTGAAGGTTAGGAAGTGTGATGGGCGTCATGATCGGAGTAGGGGACAGCTCCTTAAAATCACGGCTAGGAGTAGGAGAGTGAAAGCCGATCACCAGGACTTCCAAGTTAGGCATGAGCGAAAGCCACGTGAGCAAGCAATCTGGGGGGAAGTAGGTGGACTCCGGGATATTTGCAAGTAAGAGGGTGACAAGGCTCGGGGTAGTGATAAGCAACGGTGATCTTATCGGAAGACCGGCGTCTAACAATATGAGGCGGCGGAGATGCGGCGCTTGAAATGTGTTGGGAAGGGTGAAATTGACATCTTTGGTCCGAGACACAATAATCAATCTTTCCAGTACCGGGAATTCCTTATCCATGAACACGATAAGTTTCTGTAAATTTGATCCTTGCATACTGAGACCGATACGACACACACGATCACGTTGTTGGAGTGCAAGCCGGATGCCGTCTTCATCTTCAGCAGATGTCTCGCCATCTTCGTGCAGGTGATCGATAATGAGAGGCAGGGGGGGTGAATGCGCCAGCATGTCTGCAACAGGCGTGCCACGTGCACAAACAAGACGAAGGCCGAGGCGGGACGGTGATGCAAGTATGAGGTATCGCCATTTCCGGCAAACCTGTGCGAGCTTGTACCACCAACGTTCGTGGTACCAATTATATTCTCCGATAATGTCACTGTAGTCTTCGTCTTCGTCGTCGTCTGAGATATCCAGTCGATAGAGAAAGAATATGTTGAGAAGCACATAATCGTCGAGGGCGTGGACAGGGATATTTGGTCTGTCAACAATCGATCCTATCGCAAGTCAACAAACGAAGCAGGGGGAGGTAGATTGACGTGTACCTCTAGTGTCGGGATTTAGGACTACATGCGCGTTCGCAGAGACTTCCACCGAAGTGAAAGAAAGAAGCGGAAGTACACCGTGGTCCATTATGATTGACATCCCGGTGATGAGAGTTGGTAGGATGTGGTTGAAGATTGGAGCTATGAGGCCTCGTGGTTCACAGAAACCTCGTAGCAGTGGCACACCATGCCAGTGGGTGATTCTGGACTGTACATCCAGCGCACTGGCGGCTGTGCAGCCTGAGAACGGTGCCCATCGCCAGTGCCAGCTGAACTGAAATCCAAGGCGGATTATAAGCGCTCCGAGTCGGAGACGGCGTGGATATAAAGCTCCGAATGAATACGAACTCGCTGCCACCCGCCGCGACGATACTGTAGAGGGCGACACCGCGGGCGATCACTTATATATGGCACGAAACCAACTTTTTTCTAATATATCTTCGGAATAATATAATTATCATATATTCGCATCGCTTGCGGCTACCACCACCTCCTTCTGTCGCCGCCGCCGCTATTTTCCGCCGATGTCGCTAGAACCGTCGCTTGGCACTGCTACCCATGGCGCCACTCGCCGATCCGCGTTCGTACTCGCAGGGGGAGCGCCTGCGGCTGCGCCAGTCGGGGAGAATGTTCAGTGCTGCTGCTATTGTTGTCTACCGTGAATGGCTGCCTTGGTCACGCCGATCGCCACGGGGCGGTCGATCCTCGCTGTCGATCAGGCCGTGAACTTTGCGAGCACCGATAAGGGTCCAACCAGGTTCTAAAGGGAGGTGAATGGCGAAGTGCGGGAGGAAGGGGCATGTGGCAGGAGGAACCTATGCTGATGTAGACGCGGGAGAGGGCGATGGCTAGGGTTCATAGCATCGTGGGTTGCGACGCGGCTGCGGTTGCAGCTACGATCGCGACCTTTTGAGTCAGTTTTGACAGGAGCTGATTGAGATGCGTTGGGGCGTAGTTGCCGCCCGTGCCGGTGCAGCTGGACTGGGGTGCTGGGTCGGGTGACGGAGCGGAATTGGAAGAATCTACCGTGCTATGCGAGCATTCCCATCCTATCAAGAAGCAAAGAGCACGCACCACCGTCCCTTGCGCTTCAAGTTGGCGGGTGGATCCACGTCCATCCCGACCTGTGTGTCCTTCGGGCTGCTCTGCACCAGAATAGCCTCACCCAGTCTCCACATACGGTCTGAACGGACGACGTGATAATGTATGTGTTCTCTCTTCCACAACGTTTTGTGACCGTTATGTGACGTCATGCACAACGCGTGTAGCGTATCAGCAGAGATGACGCCAACAGCTCGTCGTGGAGTCGAACACGAATAGGGCCGTGATGATGAGGCCCATCGGCGCTATGGCCACGGCTATGGGACACCACATATATGAAGCATTCTGGTCGGCCTGTTACACGCGCTTCCGTGCACTGCACAATCGAAAGGTCCGGCGCCCTTGAGCCGCGCGATCCGTAGCGAGGTCGTAGCGGTGGTGCACCTGGTGATGGGATCAACAGTCGTCAAATGGTGCGTCTAGCGAAATGCGGCATCGCGGCGGTCGTTGAGGCCGAGAGAGCCGAGGAGCATCCCGAACTCCGCGGCAAGTTCGTGCACAGGCGTTTGCAATGGCGTTGGCGCCGTAGCCTCCGTTTTCCTCACGCATCTATGCGCCATGCCGAGTTGGACATGCCGAGAAAAAGGGGTGTGAATACTGCCCAACCAACGGTGAAAGATGGACAGAGCACACCCAAACATCCCGCGCCCATTGTGATCCGGGATCCTCACGCCCCAACACGGACAGCCGGCAAACATCTGCTGTGGTTACTTCCGAGGATCTCGCCCCTTCCATATTTACCGGTGCTTCCCTTGCTCCCCCCGAAGTCCCCATCCGACGGGCGCACTAAGAGGGAAAGGTAGTAGCAAGTATAATCCCGCCGCAATTGAGAGAGATTTACTGCAAATCTGTAGGTGGTGTGATACATGAATTCGAAGATAGAACGTTTGTATTGGTGGAGGTGGAGGGGAGAGGACTAGCACCACAACGTGCGTACTTTGCATCGAAGTCTACAACGTGCTTTAGGGTGTCATTGGGTGACTGGGATACCTGGGCCATTGTACACGTCTACAAGTGCCAATGGATCACAGAGAAGGAGAGGGGGAAACACACGGCATCTTAAAATTTCAAGAGCGGATGGGCCTAGGCTCTGCTAGATAGCATATAGCGCCGGGGCCTCCGAGGGTTGAGGGTTCGGAGTCAAGTCCATTGGTAAGCAGCGAGTGCCAGAGTGGGCACTGGGTGGCGCAACGCCGCGCAAGTTACACACAGCATTGGCAATGAGTTATAAACGCCTACAAGTATACCTTTAAATCATTGGGTCTAACTGTTAGCCTGTGAAAGGAGCCAGCGGTTAGTGTGACAGTGTGTTGCCTTCACTGGCAATTGGAAGCGGAAAAGAGGTCACATGATAAGAATGTCACGGGATGTATAGTAGGCACTAGCGGATCATGTAAGCTCGGTCGGTTCGACACTACGACGACTCGGAGTCCTCGTAGGCGCGACCCTCTGTTCAGCGGCGTACTGGGCTGCAACCTGGAGACTTGTCTTTTGGATTCTTTTAGCACAGAAATAACCCGTACCAGCATGTGAAGTGACGTCGACCAAACAAGAGGCCGTTTTGTGTAACGGGTTTTTCCCGGTCAGTATCCTCTACAGCCCTTTTATTCAAAAAACCATAGCTGACTTACTATATTTCCGGCCCCGGGATGTGACAAACTGACTGGAGGTCCAGCCGCCAGGGGAATGCAGTCGACTACCCATGCCGCCGCGGCACTAGCTGAAGGTACTGTAACTTAACCCCTCATTCCGTCTCCCTGCTCCCACAGATCGACCCGTAATCGGATTCAGAGCACGCGAGGTACCCTTTCAGCCGCCTTATGGAAGTGCTATCCATTAGCATAATACAGGACAGCATGTTATCTCCATCCACATGCCAGAGGAGTCCCAGGACGCCAATGGTCCGACAAGCCAATTGGCAAGCTCTCTGCACTACTTCCACTCTCCAATTTCATCGGCAAGTTTGCCGTCCTTGTTGATCTTGAGATGAACGACACCATGCGGATGCATGTTCGCAGACCAACTACACGCCAAGGGTTCTGCAATGACGCACCAGCACTTTGTCTTCCTTCACTATATTAATAACGCGAACTTTTTTTGTGTACGGCGTTGTTCCAAACTCGACTTTGCGCAATCTAGGCAGCAACACATATACCGTTGAGTTTCTTCCATGCGTGGAGAGGTATGGCACGCCGGCCTATTATCTCTATTGACAACAGCGTCTTGCATTCACACGGTGTACTTGGCCGGCGCATCGTGTGACCCTCATGTATTTCCCAGACTGAAAAGAGTGTACGCCCAGGGCACACCATTATCTCTTATGCACGTGCTACTCCGGGCCAGACTATGAACATTGTCTTACTCGGCTTGATCGTTTCGTATGACTATAATTACTGTATTTCCCAAATCCCTACTAATTTTCCGGCACGGGGTGCGTGAATGTGTGGTTTCCCATCAATCGCCATCCCCGTTGTCACATGATGCTTGGAACCCGTGAATAGAGCTATCTTAGTAGCCCCAGGACATCTTCCCCCTATGCCGCATTCTATGACACCTTAACCCCAAAGCACGAAACGTTGTGGTACCGAGTGGTATGTTGGCAATTGCAAGTGACCGAATACTACCAAGAGGTGGACACGGGAGCAATCATATTGTGACCCGTATGTACTCCACTGGCATGGGTTAACACTTTGCATTGGCGACAGGGTGTTTCACTCGAATGGCCACCACGGCGATGCGGCGTTATCCCCGCTTCGCCTCTCTTTGAGGTGGCAGACGACAACGACGATGATGCGGGACCATCCCTGCCCCGCCTCTCTTTGAGGTGGCCGATGACGATGACGTGACACACGTGCCTGCCTCCTACGGCAACACGACACACCTCACATTGTCGAGGGGACTACTTTAAAGAAGGAATTAACATAATTGCGTCGATTCTATATCATTTTTTGTCACTACTTCAGCGCTGGACGTGGACTAGATGCATTGGACGCGTTCATGGGGATGCCGTCCGCGCCCAGCAAAAACGGTGGTGAACCAGGTGCAACTGGAGCGCGCCAATCCATTGCGGTGCGGCTCGGATTGGCTTCGGGGTAACGACTCGGTCAAGGAAGCAGAGTACTACAGTACGTCCATTGCGATCTGCTCAACAGCTGGCATGTTCGTAGTAGTATTGGGCTGTGAACTGGAGTGGATGAGCGTCCTGGTGGGAGGTGGACAGATGGATAAACACATACCATATTACGAATATCACTGTCGGTCTGGCCGCTTGGTGCACCGCCGCCTGGGATGCAAAAATACTGAACGATCAACCATGCTAAGCCTCACAGGGTGGCCTGCTGCCTGTCGTTAATTGATAAATGGGATAAATGCGTCGCCAACATCAGTTCCTCCAGAATATTCAAGCTCCTTCAGGTTTGGTAAGAGCTCTAGAAGC
>QLOS01002032.1:0-19859 GCA_003313725.1 Russula sp. MG48 | reverse complement strand
TGCATGAGCTCTTCCTTCCCTTGAAGGCGAACCAAGAGGTCTGAGTAATGGGTAATTTGTCCAGCTCTGTTAGGGGTCCCATCTACGTTTTTGATTGGTTTGGGCTGTTCCAATCGCTTGAGGGGGAAGCGCATCCTCAATGCAGTCTTCCTGTCCAGACAATTTGAGGTAGCTCCAGAGTTAATAAGGATTCTATCTTCGGCCATCGAGTGTGCAGATCATAAAATAACTGGGATTGCCATAGATCTCTGTCGTGATACAAATACAGTGTCCACTTGAAGTGCTCATACCCAGGCCGACAGGGTAGAGCATCCTAAAAACCCTTCTGGGTGAATGCCTTTTCCAAGAACTCCTTTTTCTCTTCAGCAGTCATAGTGTTAATTGAGTTGATAACTTTGTCAACTCCTAGCCTAGCTTCCTTCTCCTGCTTTGGTTCTTCTTCCTCAGCAGTTCTGATGTATGCAGGGGGTCTGGAGGATGATTGGGAGTGGTTGGTTCCTCTAGTGGGTGCAGAGGTGGATCCAGTGCAAGAGGGGCAGCCCTTGGACATGTGTCCCTTGCCTTTGCATCAGAAGCACTTGCCTTCCCTCATGAGCCATTGCTTTTTGTCATCCGTTAGGGTCCTGCCAATGCGATCAACATCCATGGGGACTACTGCATTGTTTCGGTTCTGGTGCTGGGGTGTGAATGGTTTGGGCTTCATACCAAAGGTGCGACGCCACTCTCCTTCTGGCTTTCCAAAGCGAGAGTGTCCTGAGTTCTTGCTCTTCCATGCTGGGTATAGGATTTTGAGGTGGAGCCAGATGTCATGTTCCTGATGCACAGCTGCCACCCATTCATCCCAGGACTAGGGGTTCTGTTTCTTTATGATTTCCTTTCCCAGTTCATTGGGGAGTCCGGCCCTTAGGATCTCCAAGGTCCCTTCTTCAATAAGTCCATAACTGGCCTTTGCTGCCAGTGTGCGGAACTTAGCAAGATAGGAATTGAGATCCCTTCCTTCCATTCTAAGGTTTCTCAGCGCAGCGATCGCATTCTGCTTCTCTGCTGAATCCTGGAAGTGCTGGTTGAATTCAGTGACATAGTGAAGCCAGTAGTCATTGCTGGTGGAGGGGAGTTGGACGTGGTTTGTGTTTGGATCGTCTGGGGCACTCTGTGTTTCAATCCAGATGTGCATAAGGTCAACCCAGTCTTCAACTAACTCTCCTCTGATGAAGCTGAGTGCGAGGAGAGTCTTTCTCATGGGATTAGCCATGATTTCTGTTCCTTCATTCAGTCCGGCATAGATATTGAACTCTCTGACAAAGGTCTTGGCCTTGGTGCGGTCCCCTGTGAAGATAGCTGGGGGATTGCCAATTGGTCTGCCTCCTCCACCTTGTGCAGGGGCAGGGGCAGCTGGTGCGGCTTGTTGGGCCACTTGCTGTTGCTGTTGTTGTTGCTGGGGGCCAATATTTGCCATGATGGATGGGAGGGGGTGTAAAGTGGCAGGGGGTTGTTCAATAGGGTGAGAGGGGATGAGGAGTGTGATAGGGGACTGTTCTTCTGGTGGGATAGGTTCTCCTACAATGCCTAGGAGTGTAGGGGGTTCACTGGGAGGGGACTGGAATGATCCTGAAGTGTCTGTGTTGAGTTCTTGTTGTGGATCTCCTGGTTGGAGGTGTCCTAGGCCTAGTGCTTCAAAGTCCAGTCCGGTCCGGTTATTTTTCCTTTTTTGGCATAACCGGAACCGGGACCGGTCCAAGAATTCAACAAAAATCACTGTGACCGGACTGGACCGCACAGAACCGGTTATATGCGGTCCGGTCCAGTCCCATAACCGGTCTCAACCGGTTTTTTCTAGAATCCTTGCATAACCGGTTAGGACTGGTCCGGATGCAGTTCAGACCAGTCTTTGGTGCACCTTTTGTGCATTTATTCTCTCATTCTTTCTCACAAATTCAAGTTAAATCATTTTTATACAAGTATAATCTACACATTCTACACTACAGTAACCTATTTAATGTGATATAGTTGATGAAACTACATGTAAGCGAGAGAGGGATCGGGGTGGTGACGCGCGCCTCGGCAGATGCGCTGCACCCGTGCGCATGTCCGGACGGGGTGGTGACGGTAGTGGTAACGTGCACTCGGCATGCGCGCTGCGCCCGTGCGCATGTTGCAGGCCGGATGGTGTGGGGACGGTGGCGGTGACGCATGCCTCGGCATGCACGCTGCGCCCGTGCGCATGTCGCAGGCCGGATGGGGTGGTGACGGTGATGGTGATGTGTGCCTCGGCATGCGTGCTGCGCCCGTGAGCATGGACTCGCAGGCAAGCGCGGGGCAATGGAGCCGGTGGGCGGCGATATCGGAACGGGGTGGTGGTGGTGATGTGCGCCTCGGCATGCGCGCTGCACCCATGTGGACAATCCCGCGATGCTGCGCTCGCACGGGGCAATGGAGATGGTGGTGGTGACAATGTGGATGTGGGATGGTGGCGGTGACATGGCAGCTGTATCGAGTAAGAGCAGAACCACCCCGAACTCGGGCTTGCGAGCGAGAGGGGGTGGCGGCCATTCTCCATCTACCTGTGGGGGGAGCCGTTAGCAGTGGTGTGAGATAAAAAAAGAGGAAAGGGAGGGACAGCTGCGGCCGTGTCGCAGCAGAACCCGACCTCGCGCTTGTGAGCGAGGGGGTGGTGACGGTGGCAGCGACATGGCAGTCGTCTCAAGCAAAGTAAAAGATCCACCCCCAACTCGCATTTGCGAGCGAGAGGGGGTGGTTGTGGTGGCTAGGCGTTGTCGCAGGAGAAGAGTCCATCTTGCATTTGCGAGCGAGAGGGGATGGTTGCGGTGCGCCGGTGACGTGGCCGCTATGCGCCGTCGCAGAGAAGAGGGACACCCCCACCTCGCATTTGCGAGCGAGAGGGGGTAGTGGCGGCAACATGGTGGCCATGGTGACACATTCCAAGCAGGAGAGGCAGGCCCTTCTCACATTTGCGAGTGAGAAGGGTGAGTGATGTGGGTCGCAAGGGTGAGGCGACGCGTCGCACGAGGACCGGTCCACACCGGTTGTAACCGGTCATGGCCGGTTATGGACATTTGCATGATCTCGCCGGACCGTAACCGGTAAGCACCAGTAACTGAGGCGGACCGGAACCACAGTCCGGTTACACCCAGTGCGGTCCGGTCCGGTTCCCAGTTATTTTCTGGTCCTATGGACCGGACCTTAAAGCACTACCTAGGCCTACAGCCTGTTCCTGTTCTCTTGTGAGGGCAAGTGGTTCTGATGTGTATGTGTTTCCATCAATGAAGGATAGGGGGAACCACCTATTTTCTTCCTGGTCAAATTCTACTGCACCTCTTCTTCCATTGAAGTATCTGACCCAATAGCCTGCTCCGAGGTGGTCCTCTCTCCAATATGCTGATCCTCTGACGTGAGGGAGAAGGTTGTCTTCTTCTCTTCTGTCATAGATGAAATAATTGTCAGGCCAATCAGGAGGGGGATCCTGGAGGTCTCGATGAGTAAATCCTTCTTCTAGGTCCGGGTCTTCTTCCTCTTGAGCTGAGTAGGAAGCCACTGTGGTTGGAGGAGACTAGACTTAATATTAGGCTCAAGCGTGGCCTACTGCACGACATGTGCATCTGGTGGTGTCTTGGCTTGGTCTAGCCCAAGCCTAGGCTTCTGAGAGACTCTGGAGGGCCTGGAACATGCAGGCGAAGTGTGGTTCACAAGTGCACGAGTGCAGACGATGCATGAGTGCAAGAGGACAGCTCTTC
The DNA here is from genome assembly GCA_003313725.1 of Russula sp. MG48. Classification (NCBI taxonomy): domain Eukaryota; kingdom Fungi; phylum Basidiomycota; class Agaricomycetes; order Russulales; family Russulaceae; genus Russula; species Russula sp. MG48. The sequence goes on along the minus strand of QLOS01002032.1, from coordinate 16,107 downwards.
TGGTCTAGGCAGTACTGGGTCAAGTTAAACCAGTACTTGTGAAGCCCAGAGAGAAGGGGGACAACTTGTCAAGGCAAAGGAGTGGGAAGAATGAACAGTCCTATCACTCCCATGCCTAGAGAAGCAGTGAAGGCTTGAGGTCACACTAGGGAAGTCCCTGGGAGGAACTTGAGCTTCAGGATGGGTAGAACTAGCTTGATTGCTCAAGAAGTCGAGTCTGAGGTACATAGAGACAAGACAACGCACTATAAGTACTTAGCAGGGTCAAGGGTAGGTAGGAGTGCATCATGGTAAGTAATGATGTCACTGGTATGGGCACAGGGTAGGGTAGAGGGGAAGCGTCATGGTACAGGGTACAGGGCACCACAGCAAGTGGTCAGTAAGCATAGAGCTGCCCAGAGGCAGCAGGGCAGAGGGTAAGGGTACAGGGCAATTGAAAAAGTAAGGGTAAGTGGTCCAGATCATAACAGTCCGGATATCTGTAAGTTCTACCTTTTTGGTTTCATTTATGACCCTTTGCTGATAGATAGACTAGATACTGGCTCAAGAACCTTGGTAGCTAGGTACACGTGCACTGGTATATAAACCCAAGAAAGGCCTTCTTGCAGAAAAGTGCCTTTTACCATAATCATGCCAACTACTTGATGACACAAGCAAACTATGACCACCCAGAGTATGCGGACAGCACACTCTGGTGGTGCTGTAGAAACTGTATTCCGAATCAAAGGTGTGTCATGGTGTGGCTGGCATGATACTTAATGTCTCTAACTACTCTCAAGGCTATACCCATTCAAGTGTGGCCCCTGCTGCCACAGCAGCCACTGCTCACACTGTGATGCCTATGGGAGATTCACCTGTGCTGGAGCCTGAGCAGGTGCCTGCTGTTGCTGAGAGCCACCATCAGTGCCGTGTTAGGATTGAGGAAGTTGAGGACAATGAGATCCTTGTGTACCGCCATGTCCATGGCCACCGACCTCCTCCATCACCTTTACAAAGCGACCAACAGCCACCTACATATACACCTACCTTTCCAGTTGTCGATGAGGCTTCCAATCCATTCCTCCAAACTTCTTGACCACCACAGACCCCACAGCGTAGTCAAGCCAGACAAGAGTCACCAAATACATTTGAGTGAGAATTACGGCTTCTATCCTCCACACCAAGGATGGTGAGAAGACAAGGCAGCCCTTGTACTGGACATCATAGTCAACTTGAAGCACCCACCCAGCAAGAGAAACAACATTGGGCTGTTGCTGATGATGTTCAGACATTTTATGAGGAGGTTAATGGGAAGTCACGATGTAGATTCTGCTCATATGTCATTTTGAGTCTTCTTTCATATAATTTGACACTGATAACTTGGCCTAAAGCCTACTTTTACAGGCTGGAAAGCATATCAAAGTGAAAGAATATGGCCTCTGGACTGGGACTGATCCACCTCGGCATCATCTTATGGATGAACACTTAGACACTTGGGTTGAAGCATGTGACAAATTCAAGATTTCAATTACTGCAAAGGCAGCCCAGAATGCTGTTGAAGAATACCAATGCCAACACAGTCAGCCCATCATAGCACATGCAGCTCCGGCAACAGTTGCTTGCCATGACTTCTCATAGGAGGCATTTGTTGAGGCTATTATGAAGTTCATTATTGCTGATGATCAGGTACATTTTCTGGATGCCAGCAAGCATTTTTGTTAATGCTATTATAGTCTATCAATGTGATTGAAAACCCTCAGTTTCAGGCACTACTCCTTCTCTTACGAAAGGAGCTTCAAGCCACAGATACAGTGACTTCCAAAACCCTTCTCATAAAACTGACCCTAACACAACATGGGCTATATCTTTTTAACAAGATATGCTGTAGCAATGAGTAGGATACTGTTAGAAAGGTGTGAATCTAAGCTTTCTAACAGTGTACAGTATAAGACTTAACACCCAGCCAATCATGAGATACTTAACCATCTTTAAAAATTATTATGAGAAGGGTTTTGTTGCTGTAAATTTTATCACAATATTTGCACTATAGAGATATAGATTCTTGGCCTAGGGGGCTGAAAATTTGTGTGGAGATTGGCTAATGAGTAATAAGCCTGACCCAAGCAAAAAAAGTCCCAGAATATATCACATTTCCAGCCAAAGTAATCACAAATCTGCTTATTTCTATTTAGGCAAGATTACCCTCTCCCTTCTTAGTGCTGGCCATTCTATGTGCACTTTTGGCAGGAAAGGTCATATAAGGACTAGAATAATCAGTGACACTTGCTAGAATGGTTTATTAGACCTTCTAAGGGTCTTTATGGGTTGCCCTTCTGGTGTAATCTATGCTATGCACCACATTTTTATAATACTGGAGGGGTAGAAATAGTTTCCCAAGTTGCTGAATGTCTTTTGGAAATGAGAGCATATCATGCTCCCCAATAATAGACCATACCCTCCTCAAATAGGCAGGTATAAAGGCTGGTAACAAGAAAATAACATCATATATTGAGCTTAACTATTGTAAAGTGAAGGAAAACCTTTCTAAAATTTACCTCTACTAGACATAAAGGGTTGAAAGGGGGTAGTTTTGGTTAGAGGAGACCCAAATGGACCATATGGGCCTAAATTGCAAGTACTAGGGCCAAAAGAGAGCAGAGGAGTGCCTTGGTAAGTGACTAACAAGATATATACCCAAGCATAATAACCTTTTAAGAACTTCTTTGGTGCTATAGAGATGCAAATTGTAATAGGAAACTTTATCCCAGCAATGATTGATGGAGTGGTGAATGCTTAGAGCCTATTAACAGCTTGAAGAGCTAATTCTGCCTCTCTAGTATTATAAAAATGTGATGCATAGCATAGATTACACCAGAAGGGCAACCCATAAAGACCCTTAGAAGGTCTAATAAACCATTCTAGCAAGTGTCACTGATTATTCTAGTCCTTATATGACCTTTCCTGCCAAAAGTGCACATAGAATGGCCAGCACTAAGAAGGGAGAGGGTAATCTTGCCTAAATAGAAATAAGCAGATTTGTGATTACTTTGGCTGGAAATGTGATATATTCTGGGACTTTTTTTGCTTGGGTCAGGCTTATTACTCATTAGCCAATCTCCACACAAATTTTCAGCCCCCTAGGCCAAGAATCTATATCTCTATAGTGCAAATATTGTGATAAAATTTACAGCAACAAAACCCTTCTCATAATAATTTTTAAAGATGGTTAAGTATCTCATGATTGGCTGGGTGTTAAGTCTTATACTGTACACTGTTAGAAAGCTTAGATTCACACCTTTCTAACAGTATCCTACTCATTGCTACAGCATATCTTGTTAAAAAGATATAGCCCATGTTGTGTTAGGGTCAGTTTTATGAGAAGGGTTTTGGAAGTCACTGTATTCCACATTGCTCACACATTTGGAAATGCATCCTCACACTCTGGGATGAGCACATTGAGACCCTAAAGGCCAATTTGAAGGTGTGAATTGATTTGTTCAGTAGTGAGATAATTCCAGTACTTATATGCCCAAGGAATCACTAGGAAGAATCTCATTCACATCTGACATCTGGACAGATACAAACCTTTCACCCTTCATGGCAGTAACTGCACACTGGATCAAGGGCAATGCCCCAGACCAACATTGCCAGACTTCGCGCGTCCCCTTGCAGAGCCTTAGTGTATGCTCAAAGGCAAGGGAAAGCTCTCTATCAGACGTCACAAGAGTACGCCTGCACGCAAGAGGTATACGGACCTCCTGCCGTCGAGGCCTCAGTCACCAGTATCGCCCACGCCCCCTCCATTGCCTGTGGAGGTACGCTCACTCGGTGGGTGTGACACATAGTCTTCAGCACATGCTACACACATGGATGATAGACACACTCATTGAGTGCTTTAGTTGCCTCTTTCATGAGATGTAACTAATCACGCTTAGGCAAAAGCAGAGTTTCCTCCTTGTTTATCTAATTGTGAGACACATCTGATGCAGACAAGTGCCACTGCCAGCTCTTCTTACAAAAGCTATGTTTAATTCATTTTTGAAATATTGTTGTAATGCAGGTCCACCTGCTTGTCCTCATCCAACTTGGTCTGTTCTGATTCTACCAACTTGAACTCCACTTCAGTTGAACAAACTTGGCAACAAAAGCCTTTTCAGTAGACCTGACCCGGGCACCCACAAGGACAGTTCTTCTTGTCTATATCTTGGTGATGGACCCAGACAAGCAATGTCATTACCCTAAGCAGCACATCACTGCACTCTCCAGCCATCATCGCTTGGTCCCTAGGCAACCAGCAGCAGACAATATGGATGACCTGCACATGACAATTCCACATGGGGATTTGCTTCATTGAGATGCACATTATCTGGCAGTGAAGAAGCGAACACTTGGCCCTGTCATGGGGGTATTACAGTTGCAGAGAATGGAACATAGAGAGCTGTATCTGCTGTCCATGGGGGTCTCTGGGCACCTCATGCTGTCAATTGATGGTTAGGGATGGGGTGAAATGATGCTTGATAGGGTGTATAAAATTTGACAACCATGGGAACCATCCTCACAGTGTGATGATACATGATATCAGTATGCACACCCATATGTCTGTAATTTATGCACCATTAAGGTGCCTCTTCTATTTTGACGACATCATTGTCTGAATCAGATAGCTCACGCTTCCTCTTTAGCCCCCCCTCCATGTCCTTCACTGCAGCTAAGACATCCTCAAACACAAGTAAATCTTTACAGCCCCAGGACCCAAGACACAGAAATGCATGAATAGTTGAGGGATTGTGGCAGTTGCAAGGGAAAGAAAGGAGTTGCCAGCCCTGCAAAAAGATGCGTTTGACAGATGTTGATGTAGCTACCATGAAACTTGTTAGTGACCAACTATGAATAGATTAGAGTGAAAGAAGCTTACTGGGGATACTGAGGAAGTCTGTGGCCATGTGAGCCAGCTTCAGATAGATGCACCAATTGGTTTCCCACCATTTCAGTGGGTCTTTGACATGTTCCACCAGTTTGCACAAGTACTTCTCTATCTTGCTCACCTGAGATGTAACCTTCTTGGTTACTGAGATATTCATGAACACATTGAAGTTGCCACTGCCATTGTCGTTACCACCCTGTGAGGTTAAAGTCAGATACAAATAAGGTGCATGGAATATTGAGGACCTACGTCATCACAAGATAGGCTTGGGTCCACATCTCCCTTGTAGTTGGTGTGGTATTCTTCATGAACAAGGAGTTCTGCTTGCTCAACCCACTCAGCATCCCACTCATGTTGCTGAAAATAGTCTAGTTTGAGGCTGGGGTGAAGCACTAGAGATCCAAGTCAGAATGGCTACAAGAAGAAAGATTTTAGCTTACCCATTGCAATCCAGTATACTGATGAAAGATTGGTTAACGAGTAGTACCAATTGATCTTCTTACATGCAAGTCCCATTGCTGCTAGGATTGTGTAATGTATGCAAGTTCAGTTCATAGAACTGAAAAAAAACTGGAACTGTACTGAACTGTACTGACCCAGAACTGGAACTGGCAGTTCTGGTTTTGCAAAATTGGCCTTTGTACCAGTTCCAGTTTTGAACATAGCTCACAGATAACAAAACTGCCTAAAACCAGTCCAAACCAGTTTCATGCAGTTTTGCTCTATACATATTGATGCATCTAGTTAGGGTCTGGTTTTGGTCTTTATTGCCCTGTTTAGGGGTCAAAAACTGGGACCAGACTGAACTTACACACACCAAAGTGCTAAAGTACCAGCTTTGTATCAGTTTCTACTGGTTTCTAATGGTTTTAGCCAGTTTTTATTAGTATCAGTACTGGCCAGTTTTAGCCCAGCCTAAGCACCATGTAATACCAGTACAAGGCAGTTTCAGTCTCAGTTCTTGAGTTTTTCAGTAGTTGTAAAACCAGTTCCAGTTTCAGTTCTCTAATTTGTGAGGTGAAAACTGAGACTGTACTGAACTTGCATACACTAGCTGCTGACCCTGCCATTGCTGTAGCTGCGTCTGCCATTGTCATTCTGCTGCTGCAATGCCTGCTGTCATTGTTACTGCTGATGTGGCTGTTGTGCCATTGTCACTGACACCACTGTCACCTTTGCTGCACCATTGTTGTCGCTGCGCTGCTGCAACACCTGCTGTTGTTGCTACTGCTGATGTGGCTGTGGCCACTGCCACTGCTGTTGCTGCACCTGCTGCTGCTGCTCCTGATGTGGTTGTGGCTGGTGCTGCAGCCACTGCTGCACTGCTGCTGCCACCATTGTGGCCAGTGCTGTCGCTGCACTGCTGCTGCAGCTGTTGTGGTTGGTGCCACCACCATCACTGCACTACTGTTGCCACCTCCATTATCATTCCCGCCAGTGCTGGTGCCACTAGGGCTGGTGGTGCTAGTTCCCCACCACTAGTACCTGGAAAAGTGAAGTCAGCATTTTCATGATAGAATAGGACTTACCTTCTTGTTGTTAAAGCTAAAACATACCTGCAAAGAAAGGAAATCAGTGTTAAAGTTGTAACTTACCTGTGGCATAGTGGGGGTGAAGAAGTGAAATGACCACGCGGCTTGCATGTGTCCAGTCCTTTCTGGTCCAAGTCTGGTCCAGTTTCCAGTTTTTTTTTTCTGGTCTGGTGAACCAGACCCTCAAGCACCAGTAGCTGTTGCAGTTGTCACGCTGTTGCTGCGGCCACAGCCATTGCACCATTGCTGAAAAAAATGGGCTGGAGCTCTTTATTCATATCATTGGACATGACAGACTCAGACATAATGGACAATCCATTTCACACCTATTGTACAGTATGTGAAAAGAAAAAAAAATGCATATAGAATGATACAAAAAACTTGTAATTTCAGAGAGGGCACTACCTCAGTCCAACAACAACAACAAGTCTGCCACTTCCTCGGAAGTCCTTGAAACGGTGGCCATCTCCTGTGAAAAACATTGGAGTGTACTTTTGAGCTCTTTCTTTGGGTTTGCTTTGGTGATGCGCATGGACCAGTGCATCGGTTTTGGGGTGGGGATGACAATGCCCTCAAATCGCACACTTGACATCATGCTAGCATCCATTCTGGGCCGCTTTCCAAGCAACTGAGTGGAGGTGCTGGTGTCATCCTTGAGTTTCTTGACTGTCCAGGCTGTGGTCACATTGGTGGAAGGGCACACCTTGTGCTTCCTGGGTGCAGGTGGAGCCGGAGACTTCAGTTCTTCTTTCACCACTACCTCCTGACCACAGTGGCGACCTATATGGAATATAGTATTGAGGGATAAACATAATATGACAGACTTATCATTACTGCAACTTTTCTTTTGTCTCCAACACAGGTCACACACCTGCCTGATGGGTCTGACACATTTTGCATTTTTCTGCGTGCAAAGCTGGCAGTGCTATCGGACAAGTATACTGTAGTGAGTGATCACACAAGGCAATAACATACTCACCTGTGTATGTGTTATCTGTGGTAATTTCATGTGCACCTCCTGGTCAAGCTGCCACTTGGTGAGCTTAATGGAAGGCGCTAGCAGGGGTGTGTGATGTGAGCATAGAACAAAGGGACAAAAGATGCTACTCACCGCAGGGGTGGATTTGCTGCCATCATCATCAATCTCATCTTTGATCTTGTTATCATCGTCGTTGTCATCGCCAATGTCCACAATGACCCTCACAGACTCAAGGAGTGCCTTCTTCTCTGCCAGCTCATGCTGAGACACCTTGATTGCATCCAATTTGCGGATTTGTTCCTGTCGCTCTTTGTCCACCCACTCAGCATTAAGGCACCTTTCTTCAAGGTGGTCACACTCCTCTGCCTCTTTCTGCTTCTCAGCAGCAATGTCCGCAGCCTTCTGTCTTTCCAACCTATCTTCAACAGGGGTAACTGCCACCACACATAAATTGTTGAGGGTGTGGAGCACGTCTGCATGCTGCAGATGGGCATTGAGTGCCCAACCCACTTGCACCTATGAAATGTCAGTCCCTTTGCTTAATGGTTAAGTTATGAAAGAATGCACAAAATAGGAGTCCATCTTCCTGCACCATTCTGTTGCCCTAGTCTGATCTAGGTGGCCATCAGACAACTTGGCCAGTTTGTTTTGACAGTGTGAGAAGAGTTTGAGGAAGGCATTAAGCTTTGAAGCCTTTAAGTAATCCGCAAAGGTGGCAGGTGCCTCTGTTGGACTGGGGAAAGACATGTCAGGATGATTGAGGGGAAAAAAGTGAACCGGATGCATGGTAATGGCCTTTCACCTCGCCTCAGTTCCTGTTCCCACGCTGTGGCCAATCCATGTGCATGTGGTGTTTGTTTGTGGAGCCTTCATGACACATTCTTGCCATGTGTGTAACTACTGGAATGTCATTTTACAATTAATATGTTTATTCCAATGGATTGTGGGCAGGTTAAAACAACTCTCAAACCTGTGTACAGTAGCTTGGATGCCAATAAACAATTATGAAATTGGCATTAGATAATAATATACACGAATGTGGATAAAAATGATGATCGAGTGAGCTACCATGTGTATTTGTCCATTGTCTGAAAGGGGATTCTTCTGTCAATTGTTGTGATGGTGGCACAAAGTGGAATCAATTCCAAGCATGCTTCCTTGCCCCACCCACAGCTCCTCCATTGGGTCCGCTTCTGCATTTCTCCCTTTGTCTATGTAAATCAGTATCAATGCAACAAATGAAGAAATAAAGTTCACTTACAGGTCTGAGTGTGCCAGAATGGCGTTAAAAATTTGTTCCATGTGCTTCACATTTGTGGTCCAATCAGGACCAGTTCCTGAATACTCCACCTGCCAATGGAGACAAAGTAGAAGTCTGATGATACCTGTCTTTCCTAAGTGGCACCACACTTTGGTCATGATCATGCCCCCAACCTTGAATATGCTTGATGGCAGTTCAGTGAGAAACTTAGTGAACACCTGTCCAAATGTGTCTGATGGAGGGTTAGTCTTCATAGTCTTCACTATCATCCACTCCTTCCACTCATTGGGAATGGATGAGGTGTGGATCTCATCGAGATTGAGGTCTGTCTGACCGGATTTGGATACACAGGCTTTAGCACAAAGCCAGAGAGCTGTGAGTGCTTGCCAAGCAGGTCCCAAGGTGGTCCAGCCTGCCCCTGCAAGTCCAACCTCTTCATGAAGCAGCTGCAGAACATGTGGGATGCTTGAAAGTCCATTGTAACTGGGAATGTTTTTCAGACATGAAAAAATCCTTAGAGCCATGCAAAAGTACATACCACTTCTGTAACGAGGCATCCAGGGATATCTTGGCCTTTGGATCTTGTAGCGTCTGTCCAATATCCATTGCTCCTAGTCATCAGCAAACCTACAAAATTCTTTTCAGAGCTGTTACCATCTGGTACCAGCTGGTAACAGCCAATACAAGCCCAAAAAGCTCAAAAAGTGAAAAGTTGAAAAGCCAGGTCTAAATTTTGACAAGTTGTCTATTTTTTGTGCTCAACCTGTCGTAACAAGTTCAAAAGTTCACAAGCCACACACATGAAATTAAATGTATGTAAAATAAGTATATGAATAAAAAAAATAAAAAAGAGGTGTGCAGCAGCAGCACTAGTGCCCCTGCTGCCATGCCGCCACCGCTGCCGCCACTGCTGCCCCAACCACCACCGCTCCTGCCACTGTTGCTGCCCCGCCGCTGCCGCCACTGTGTCGAACAATTTCCTTTCATTAGACAGCTATATAAAGTACAAATTTGTATGTGTATATAAAAACAGCAGCTGCCACTGCCACTGCCCTTGCTGCTGCCACCACCACCCTCGCCACTGCCACCACCACTGCCATTGTTGCTGCTGCCACTGCTGGGACTGGGACTGCTGGTGCTGGTGCTGTGTGGTTGCCACTGCTGCCGCTGTCGCCATTGTCGTCGCTGCTGGCCATCGCTCTTGTCATCGCAGCTGGCCATCACCATTGTTGTTGCAGGCCGTTGCCATTGTCATCACCATTGTCGTCACCATTGTCATCGCCACTGGCTGTTGCCATCGTCATCACTGCTGGCCATCGTTGTTGTCGTTGCACATGGCCATCGCCGTTGTTGTTGCAGCTGGCCGTCGCCACTGCTGTACTGCTGCTGCCGCAGCCAGTAGGGCTGGTGCCAGTGTGCAGCTGCCACCACCACCGAGGCTGGTGCTGGTGGTGTGCAGCTGCAGTCATCGTCGCTATCCCTGTTGCCAGCATGGGCCCATCCAGAGGTGGAGGTGGAGGTGGCGCAGAGGATGTGCCTCACATCCCACTTGGATGGGGAGGAGGGGTTCGGCAGGCCTGGCGTGTCATTGTAGATAGAAACAGAACCTAAGATAAAATAGTTAACTAAAAAAAAGAGAACAATAAAATCTTACATCTTTCTTCCTGAGTCCCTGCAGACAGAGTCGACTGCCATCATGGCATACTTGCAGCCACACGCATTGCCATTTATTCTTGATGAGAAGATGGGTGGCACCAGTCGTCGTTAGCAGAGGAGTTGACTTGGAGTAGTCAAACGAACATTCGGTACGGCGTGTTTAATGTCACATGTTGTTGTCACATCACAAACGAACTTCACAATCACAAGTCGTCAACAAGTAACACTAACTACTACTACTACCACCTCGGGCTCAACACCAATGCGGGCAGTGTTAGGCTCAAGCGTGGCCTACTGCACGACGTGTGCGTCTAGTTATGTCTCGGCTTGGTCTAGCCCAAGCCTAGGCTTCTGAGAGACTTTAGGAGGGCCTGGAACACTCAGGCGAAAGGTGGTTCACAAGTGCACACGTGCAGGTAATGCACAAGTGCGAAGGGACAGTTCTTCTGGTCTAAACAGTTACTTGGTCGAGTTAACCAGTACCTGCTGAGCCCAGAGGGACAGTGAAGGCTCGAGGTCGTACGAGGGAAGTCCCAGGGAGGAACTCGAGCTTCAGGACAGGTGGAACTAGCTTGATTGCTCAAGAAGTCAAGTCTGGGGTACATAGAGACAAGACGACGCACTATAAGTACTTGGCAGGGTCGGGGGTAAGTAGGAGTGCGTCATAATAAGTACTGATGTCACTGGTATGGGCACAGGGTAGGGTAAAGGGAAAATGCGTCATGGTACGGGGTACAGGGCACCACAGCAAGTGGTCAGTAAGCATAGAGCTGCCCAGAGGTGGCAGGGCAGAGGGTAGGGGTACAGGGCAAAAAAAGTAACAGTAAGCAGTCCAGATCGTAACAGGCAGCAACAACCATGGCAGACGGGGAATCAGCAAGCAAAAATGGCTCAGGAGACGAATGCCTCCCGTGCCTACAGCTACGTTATATGTTTAATTTTTTGTTATGTAGCACTCAATAATCACAGCATGAACACGGAGGTGCCAACCCAGGAGCGACATCTGCAGCCCATGCAAGGCCATAATGCCGCAGGTCCTTGTGCAGCAAGTATCCCAACCATTCGCGCTGGTGCAGGCCCGGCATGAGGAGGCACACTATGACAACGTCACCAACCCTCCCTTGCCTGCACTTCATGCTGGAGTATGTCATTTCCCCCCCCCTTTTTTTTGGTTTTATTAACCTCCCCACACCACCATTCCATAGATCATTGACCAGGCCTGATACACTGCTTGAGTCATCGCGACATCGTTGGCACCATCACCAATTGGTAAGATCATGCCATTTCTACTCTCCTTGACCAGCCTAACCATGAGAGCCTTCTATGCAGGACTCAGCACCTGAGGGTGAACGCCACGCTCCCACACCAGCAGGGGCAGCGGGAGCGGCCATAGCAGGACCAGCATTGCTTCATCCCCACACACAGCAGTTCGCGCAAACGATGCAGGCGGGTGACCGTGGCACAACAGTGGGGGCTGCTGTGACAGCAGTAGCAACGGCCATGGCCATGGCAACAATGATGGCAGCACGGTGGTGACAGAGGCAGCAGTGGTGGCGGCGGTGGCTGCACCAGTGGGTGCAGCGGTGGCAGCTGCACCAGTGGGTGTGGCAGGGGCAGCTGCACCAGCAGGCGCGGTGGTGGCAGTTGCACCAGTGGGCGCAGTGGCAGCGGGTGCAGCAGCGGCAGCTACACCAGTGGGCGCGGTGGCAGCAGCTGCACCAGTGGGTGTGGCAGCAGCAGCGGCTGCACCAGCGGGTGTGGTGGCAGTGGCTGCACCAGTGGGTGCAGTGGTGGTGGCTGCACCAGCGGGCGCAGCAGTGGCGGCTACACCAGTGGGCACGGCGGCAGCAGCTGCACCAGCGGGCATGGCAGTGGTGGCTGCACCAGCAGGTGCAGCGGCGGCAGCAGGAGGGAGCCTACTACGTGGCTCCCTTTTTTTGTTCCTTCTAATTTATTTATTTTTAGTTGGATTTATATATATATTTAAATTGTATATACAGTATATTAATGACAACATTAATTCAACACCATACAACTTGTTATCTTTCTGAACTTTTGGACTTGTACACTTGCTGACAAGCTGAAAAGTGCCTAAAAGACTGTAAAAGTTAGAAAGTTTTTTGTAGGTTTGCTGATGTTCACCTTCTCTGGCCATTACCACGGCATTGAATCATGTCATCCCTTTTTCCTTTTTGTCACCCAACCACTGCCGTGCAGCCCGCCTGCACTAACCTTGGCCTGCTAGCCTACATGACATGTTTGTTTATAAGTATGTGTTAGGCTCACTGGGGCCTGGCGCCTGATGAGGCTGATGCTGCGTCTCACTCGACTTCAACCTTGGTGGTGTCCCAAGGTTCTTAAGGCGATAAGATAACAGATGGTCCACACTATCGTGAGATAAGTGAGGATCAGGGCGAGCAATAAGGCGATCTTGAAGTAAGACAGTTCGATCTTGAAGGAGATAAGATAAGATCGCAGTTTTGACTTCAGAGGGAGCTGAGTGGCGACTCGATTGTAAGCTTGGTCTTAGATCGGACTGGTAAGGCCGCAAAGACAAGTATATATAGCTAGAAGATCTTCAGCAAGAAGATCTTTAGTGTGGTACAGTGGATTGGATCGAATCAAGCCGAAACTGAGGGATCAGTCCTCAGTTTGGCCCTCCTATTTATACATGAATGGACCCATGTGGGTCCCGCAGTCATCAGTCACAGTCCAGTAGTCATATCAAGCCCTTGGGGTAAGTATGCATAAACGAGGTGCAGTAATAGCTGGTCGGTAATGGTAGTGGGTCAGGAAGTGACAGGGTGACGTCACATCACACCACCGCCTGTTCTGTCCAGGACTCCGGGCCGGAAGTGGTGTGCGTGTGATGCACCCTGTATTGGAATATGAGGCGTCTAACGTAAAACTGTACCTGCCACTTTTTGTCCCTACACCAGGCCAGCATGCGTGACACTGCCCCTCTCCTTAGGCGGCTGGCCCACCAGCCCCACGTCCCCTCCTCGCGCTCATTAGTTCCCTCCTCTGTACGTACTTCACTTGCGAGGTCACCACTTCCCCATACGGATTCACCAACGTGGTGACCATCGCTAAGGGGATATCTTCGGTTCCAGGACTGAGGTGAGGGGGCTTGCTCAGTGCCTTCGGCCATCCCTTGTACAGCCGTCGTGCTATCATTTTCTGCGGGGCCCATTGGGGCCATGGGTGCCTCATGCGGGTGATCGAGGGCTTCCTCAACGTGGTAGGTGGTGCTGATGGTGGAGATTCCTGAGCCGTAGTTTGCAATGGCGATGGTGACACCGGGGATCGGGTTTCCCGCATATCCCTGCTCGTCGTAGTAATTCTGCAGGGCCGTAAGGCGGGCTTCCCTCGATGTGTAGGGGCTGTCGTTGTTGTGCCACAGTTGCAGCAATGGCACCGAGCCATGTATGATGTCAAGTATGGATTCGTGTGGAGAGGAGACGTAGAGGTGGAGTGCGTTGGCAGGTCTGTGAGCCATGGGTCGTCCCCTGTTATTTTCCTCTCCTTAAGTACTATGCTCCGGACGGCCGTGGGATTCTGCTTGTGGAATTCCTTGATTCTTTCCGGGGCGTTGCTTACATGCGAGGCTGGTTCCCAGGTATCTTTGGCTGCAGAATACCCTTTCCAATGCACTCGGTATTGGAGCTCCCTTCTGCGCCCATATCGCTGGGACGCCACTATCTCCTTGACTTCGTATTGCTCCTCCCCTTCGATCATGTCGGGCGGAGGTTCAATGAAATTGCACCCATGCTCCTCCGTCTCCTTGTATGGTGATAGGAGTGAGGCATGGAAGGTGTTGAAGATTTTCCATTGCGCCGGTAGGGCCAGCTGATACACCACTGGCGAGACCACGTTCGTGATCGGAAAAGGGCCATAGCGCCTTGCGGCTAGCTTGGCGGTTGGGTGAAACAGTTTCAGATTTGTCCCCTCCAGCCACACCTTGTCTCCAATCCGATAAGTCTTGAATGAGTGTCCTTTTTGCCCCTTTTCATTTCGCAGCAGCACGATTTTCTGGGCGTGCCGGATGGCCTCCACCACACGCTCCCTTAAGTGTTTCAGATATTTCCCCTGCTCAGCGACTGCGGGCAGCTTTGATGTTGATTCTTCCGTCATGCGTATGTTTGGGGTGAAACTGATCAGTAGTTGAAAGGGGGTGAATCCCATGGTGGAGCTTGGCCAGGCATTGTGCACATACTGGGCAAGTGGGAGCCAATGAGCCCAGTTGTCCTGTTGGGCGTTGCAGTAAATCCTTAGGTACTGTTCTAGCCACTGATTGGTCTGCTCTGATTGTCCGTCTGTCTGTGGGTGGTATGCCGTACTGATGTTTTGTGAAATCCCCAGAAGGCGGCATAGTTCCCTTGTGAAGTGCGAGGTGAAACGAGGGTCTCTATCTGAGATGACCCGCTGCAGTATTCCATAATGTGGGAACACATGCTTTGCGTACAAGGCCGCGACCCCTGGTCCATCGATCGTTGTGTTACATGGGAAGAACAGTGCCGCTTTTGTGGTGTCATGGTTGGTGATTGTGAGAATCACGTTGTACCCTTGCAAGTTGGGTAGTTCGACTATGAGATCTAGCGCAATTGTCCCAAACGGCGGCACTCCTTGCCCTGGTGTGATGGGAAAGAGGGGCACTTTCGGTTTCGTGGTCCCTGCCTTTGTTGCTTGGCAGGTGGCACACCCTTTCACATATGCTGTTACATAGTCTTGCATCCTTGGCCACCAGTAATCTTGGGCAACCACCTTGAGGGTCTGCGCGATTCCAGGGTGGCCTGCGGTGGCGTGATCATGATACACCGCTACCAGTCTGCGCCTCAGTTCTGTGTTTCCGATCACTACCGGCTGTCCTCCTTGTGTCCATCCTTTGGCATCTTCGATCATGGCGTACTTCTCTCATAGTGTTTCAAGGTCCGGTCCTATGGACCGAAAAAAGACCGGGACCGCAACCGGACCGGACCGCGGTCCGGTCTTTTTTGCGGTTGCGGTTGCCTGGTTTTGGCAGTGGCCCGGTTGCCGGTTGCACCACTTTGGGCAGTGCTCATGGACCACTGAAAGACCGGTTTCAACCGGTTTCAACCAGTCTTTGCTCTGGACATATTTAATAGATGTTGATGCACTTCTAGATTTATTTTTTACTCTTTTTTAATCTCCATTTCTTCGTGTTTTCTTCTTAGCAGCGTTTAAGCGGAGTTTTAAACTCCGTTGAACGTCGTCCCGTTTAGGAAGTACAGTACTTTTCATCTCATTGAACATCAGGCCGCAGCGTCCCATCAACTGATGGGCCCCTACTCTCCAGTTAGAGATTGAGAGGGGGGGGAAAAACACAGGTGTGTCGCCCCTCACTGATATAAGATAAAATAACTACATCATCTTCTCCCCCCTTAGGACAGAAGCAGCAGCTGGCGGCGGCAATGGCAGCACCAGGCGCGGCAGCACCACTGGCACCGGCCACAACGGCGGTATCAGGCGCAGCAGCGGCTGCGGTGGCTGCGACACGACGGCACTGGCAACACAACACCAGCGACAACAACGGCAGCAGGCGCGGCGGCGGCAACAACGGCAGCAGCACGGCGGCGTCACCAGCGACAACGGCAGCCACAGGCGCGGAACCTGCAACGGCCGCAGCAGCACGACGGTGGGGGCAGCACCGGCACCGGCGACAACGGCGGCAACAGGTGCAGAACCCGCAACGGCAGCAGCACGACGGCGGGGGCAGCACCAGTACCAGCGGTGGCGGCACCAGCGACCGCGGCGG
>QLOS01002018.1:0-17378 GCA_003313725.1 Russula sp. MG48 | reverse complement strand
CGCAAGGAAATCGACATGCCGGCTGGGGGGGAAGCTGGGGATACCAGTGCTAGGGGGCGGGCCGAGCATCGTGGGTCGCAAATCCTCGGAACGAGATTGTCTATGAGTGAATCTAGGTCCTCCGCCACCGTCCGAGCGCGCGCGTCTTAGTAAGACTGCAGAATCAGGAGAAAGGAAAGACGGAGTGCCTTGGGGATTGGAATTCTGAAAAGAGAAAGGATGAGGAAGAGATCCTGAACTGAAGGAGGCTTGAAGAGCGCTCGCGGAGGAGGAAGGGCGGGGAATGACGTCGACAGGGGGAAGAACGTCGTTCATGTGCACAGTGCGGCCACCAGCGAAGTTGGATGAGCCAGACTCTAGAGGTGGCTGCTGGTTGAGCAAACCAGTGTTCCACTGGGGTGGACGGGCAGACGTGTCTGACTTGGAACGAGTACGAGAAGGAGAGGGTGGAAGGAGGAAATCGTCTCCTTGACGAGTAGCTGAGAGATCTGTGGTTGTGCGGATGGATTGACTAGCCCCAGGGAAGTTAAATGTGAGGCCGGAAGCATCGGCGGATCCGGCGCCGGAGCGGAACTCGGAGGCAGGCTGAGGCTGTGACTGAGCGGAGTTTGCCGAGGGGTCGGACGAATGATGGGTCCAACTCGACGATGGCACAGTTGATGGGGTTGCTGATCCTGCGATCGGTGAAGACATCAATAATAAGCTCGCGTAAGAACAAAAGGGAGACGCAGTCTCCGGGTATACGAACCTTGGCGAATTGTGTTCCTGAACCCTGCAGTCTGCGTCGTGTCACCCCCGCCACTAACAGGCGTCGCAGGGACAATATGAAGGCGGGGACCAACCCCGTCGCCTCGTGGAGCGTGAATCACTGGTCGGTCTTGCTGATAACCACCGGGCTGGCTTAAGTCGGGAATAACGAGCAAAGGTGGGGACTGAGGCTTTAATTGAGGGGAAGAACCCTCGCCGGGTATCGGAACAGGTTGATGGTATGGGGATTCGACACGAAGTTGATTGAAGTCAAGGTGAGGTGAAGCATTGACGCCCAGGTGCGAAGATACGGAGGAGGCTGGGCTTCGGCGATCGTTCTCCGCCCCGCTCTCGGCGCCTCCGTTGCTTGAGGGGGATCCATGATCATAATACCCTGGTGAATGGGCGTCGTCGGCAGGAGTAACTGAGACTGACACGCGATTGGAGTCATTGACCCCTGACATAAAGCTGTCGTCGAACACCAAGAGACCGGTAGAAGCAGAGGGTGCGTCGTATTTAGAAGGGTCGTAGTCTTCCCCAGGTGGAACGACGAGGGGATCGTTATCAAGGCCAAGGCTATCGTCCTGTGTTTCGAAATCCAGCTCTGATACGGCAGAGTAAGGTGAATTCTGGTACGAGCCGTTATAGGACGGGGTACCGGGAAAGTGGGGACTGGACGATCGAAGGTCGAAAGAGTCGAAGGCTGAGTGATGGGGAGAGAGATTGAGGCTGTCTGGAAGGAGACCGGGGGGGCGAAAGCTGTTGTCAAGATAATGTTGGTCTTGATCCATAATTCTGTCAAGAGAGGAGGGGATATAACTGAAGCGAATGGGATGGAAGGAGGATCTTGTAAAGAGGCTGTTCCAGTGAGGCTGTGTAAGGAAAGTAAGTAGTCGAGATGAAAGTTTTGGAGGGCTGTTAAAATCCTGGGAAAAGGAAAGGGAGGGTCGGTTCCCAGTACCCTTGACACCCCATTGAGCGTGAAAGCTGTGTCAGGTACCCCGTAAACTTTATGGCACGTGCCTCTATTTACCTAAATCACACACCTTGTATTCCCCCGCACAGCCCCATCCGTTACACAGCCCGAGTGCCAGCATTGACAGGGCTGTGTCTCGTTCTATCCGCCATGCCAGAAGCACGCCGATCTTATTCTCCCACCAGCATCAGCCCTATCCCGGCTTCAAATGCACCATCTCATCTTGGAGATGGGCTATGCTTTTTGTGACGTGATCAACGGGTATAGTAGGTTGGGCTGCGTTCCAAAGCGCAGCCTCGACGTGCCGCATAGCCATTTATCTTTCCTTTGCGGGCGGTGCAGGAGGCCAGAATCTCTACCAACAGCAGCTTCGCTCGCTGGGAATTCTAGCTACAATCCCGATCCGTGTGATCTACGATCCTCACTCACTCACAAACTGCGGGATCATTGAGAACCCTTTGCGGTTTCATCATCTACAATGGGGACGTGCCAAACAAGCGCCTTGACGACATCTCTTGATCCCTGATCCTGATGTCGCAAACGTTGTCTACGCGTCGGTACGCGCAAGCAATGGCGCCATCGACTTGCAACATCCCCACTGAGACCCACAGATGGGCATGACGCTACCTTCCCACGCCGTTACAACAGCCTTGAAGCACACCAATCCCTCGAGAGCTGTACGTGAAAACGATACCGCCTGGTGTAGTGCAAGGACATTATCATATGGGATATCCGGGGGGCACTTTAATCCAGTACATATCCACAGCGCTTAATGATCAGAGGAGAAGTGGGCTCAGTCCAGGTTCTCTCGTTTCGATTTGGGGATTCTCGGCAAGCTACCGTGCGCGTGTAGCACGACGGAGTCTCCGAAAGCACGCGCAGGCAGGAGCCGATTGGCCGATTCGCCCTGGGAATCAGAATCACGATTACAGGCGCTGTGGTGTTCGATCACGGCAGTGATCAGGTGGCACCGCACAGCCGACCTCCAACCCGCTTTCTGTGCATGCCACATTCCATGAATTTATCTCTATTTTAGATGGAAGATACCCATGATCGAGACAACTCAGGCTTCCCCCGTGCACTTGTGTACATGCCACGCCTGCACACAGTAACCGGTTCTTGGGATCACAGTATTGTACGTATTGTGGCTCCAAGGCGCTACGCAGGACGTCACGCTGGGAGAAACCTGCCTTGGTAGGGAGAGCCTGGCCAGAGTTACGATGCTGGTCGTCACAACCACGGTCGTAGCTTTGGTGGCCCCTCCTCCCGAATAGGGACATTTCACCGGATGCCGGACAAAGACCCCATGTGTGCTCTAGTGATTTCGAAGCCTATTTTCGGCAGTGGCAGGAATGTGGCAGGCAGAGCTAGGACAATAGCCGGGAACCAAAGAGGGATATTGGCGTTGCCTGATTCCCTAGGATGGTGACATATGGTAACGTCGCCGTTGCCTGCGTCTGTACGCGATCAGTGCTCGGCATGTCAATGCTCCATCATTGGTGGTTTGTTGCAATATACGCTCTCTTTTAAGAGAAACAACGCCAGACATGGCACAACCTCCCGAGTGGTGAGATGGAAACCAAGTGGGGCCTGGGGGGTGTGAAATGCTCTATTTGGGATGAGTCATTGTTTCACCGTTGCGAGCACTAGCCAGGGGTGGACCCGGTGGAGCAAAAATCTGTTCACGTTGGCCTGGCCAATGAGGCCCATTTGTGCCTATGGTGCTTCCGCTTCATTCCTTGTCAGGTGTAGCTCCAAAGCTATGAAGTCCGTGACAAAGACGGTTAGTGGGGGCGTGTCCAACATGCCCTGGTCCCTGACATGTGCCAGTGCTGTACAATACTATGGTTAGCACAACCGCTCCTTTCCACTTCCTCCCCGTAGATCACGGGCCGTAATATTGCCGCGGGTGCCAAGTGTACTGTACTGTACACAGCCCTCGTCAGCGCTCGGAAACAAACAAGGCCCAACGATGCGACCCCTCGGCCGACGTGGGAAGCCCGAAATTACCACTGCCCGCTGCCCAAAATAACTTGCCATCCAACCGAAATGTATTTCGGCAGCGACCTGTATGCGACGTGCGTGGCCTTGAAACCAGAACCCCTGGGCGCCGTTCCAATATTAGAACTCAGCATCTATGAAAAGAATTTCCCTTCCTATTCAACCTGATGGTTTGTGTGATGGCTTGCCGACCCTTGGAAAGAGGTGTGGACCGACCGTATCGCCCTTCGCAACCGTAGGTAGGACTTCATCAAAGTAGTTCGGCCACGGCGGAGAGCTACAAACCATGATAGAGATAGTCCCTCTCACTCAATCAATTCTTTGAGATCAAAGGCCTGCTTGCTGTGGAGACGTTGGAAACATGCAACACAATGGGTTGCGGGGTGTGTTCGGCCTTGGGTCATGAGCCATGTCTAGGTGTATACAGCAACTGTTTGCGTTTGCGTAGCGCCGAGTGTTACGTACTGTTGTAATGCTGGAAATGGGTTATTATAATCTTGTAGTTTGATCGTCACCTAAGAAGGTCGCGAGAAGGACCCGTGGTGAGCCATCAAGACGCGTGTCGTGTCCGGCGCAGCTTCGAGGTTCAAATGGCAGTTTCCTCATCCCGAATCACTTTGCCATACAGACTGCGGTGGTCGTCGGCCTATGCCAGAGCGCCCACGAGTGGTCGAGAGTATCCGCAAGACCGTATATCGTCTCGGGAGTCCCTTCATCATTCCCTTACACCTGCCCTCTCTGAGCCATCGTCAGGATAAGATAAGCTCCGAATCCCCCCGGGGCCGCTGCTGCCTTTCCATACACAAGAAAGAAGGGTCACGCCTTGTCCCTGCCGTCCTCAAATTCAAACCACTGTCACGGTATGGCTTATCACACGTCAGCTTTACCTCACTGTAGTCTCAGTAAACGCGGCGTGGCGACTATCCCGCGGCGCATGTCCACTACATAAAATACATTGTTGTACGTACGTCCTTCTCACGTGTGCATCATGATTATCATGAAACGGGCGGGGGCTCGTAACTTAGAAGAGATGGCAGTGGTATTGAACACCTCGGTACATTCGAGACTGGTACGTCATCCCATCCACAGCCACTGCTGTCACCTCTTTGACTGAGGGGCGCCGCAGATCACAAAAGTCGTGATTATGGCCAAGACGAGATGCTGAAACAATGGAATATGGGGCACCTGTCCATCTATTATGCCCTGCCGAGCGGCGAGATGGGGTGTATCGTTGGATATTTGTATAAGCCACAATGTATCTGGAATACCAGACTTGCTCCGCCGAGTCTGGACTATGATATACTCCATGATATTACCAATCAGCATTTACGATTACTCCCCCACGTGTATGTTATGCACGACCTGTACCCGACGACCATTCCTGAATTTCATATTATAGGTCACTCTTCCCCTTCCCCAGTCCGTGCACTCGATGAAATTAATGCCCTCCGTCCCAATGAACATTCCCATCAACAGGTTCTCCAACACGAGAGCGTGGAGCTTGATGCAGAATCTCCTTCCGGAAGTCGCATCGGTAAGAACGACGGGCATGACAGTACTTCCTAGGGCCTCTTGAGTGCTACTGCCGACTCTGAAGGCTACTGGGTTTCCAGCGTCGTTTGCATCAAGGGGAGGACGATGTTGTTCGGGAATAGATTCGTAGAGTCTCTATTGAATACGAAATCAAGGTTTTGTCAAGAAAAAGTCTTCCGGTGTAAGGATGAAGTCGTTGTTTTTGACTCACTCTGCTGACCAAAGTCACGTTGCCTGGTGCTATGCAAATAGCGAAACTTCCATCGGTGCTGGGGGTGTGGTGTTCGAGATATCCTGTAAGGTTGGGAAGAGTGCCTATGCTATTGATCTGTGGTTGGGAATACCAGTTCTCGTGGTGGGTTTCATCGTGTAGGACAGGGATAGCAGCATGCTCAAGAGATTGGCCGGTATCGCTCATGTTGGAGTAGGGACTCAGTCTTAGAGAGAAAGCCTGTGTATATTTAGTGTATCTACCTGTTGGAACAGGGACTAGTAGGTAGATACATATTAGTGAAGGCGAAAAGGAACTTGAAGAGAACGCTAACACTACTGACCTCAGTCTTCGAGAGAAAGACTGAGGGACTACTTGCACGCAGTATCGTACTATAAGTATCTGTAACAAAGTCCGGGCGAAAATAGTTTTAAAGTGAGGTGAGACGGATGCTTGCAATATCATCAGGACAATCGGGTCGTCCGAGTCCATCTCATTCCGGTCGTCCGGCCGGCCTGGCCGTTGGCATGTCGCGGCGTGTGGCTGCTCCTCCCCCAACAGCTCATTCGCTCATTCTCGAAACTGTTTAAGGAGTCGATGAATTGACAGGACATTAAGCATGCCAGAAAATGCGCACGTAATCCCATGAGCCACAGCAAGAGCTCTTCCAAGATGTGTGACGTAAGTACTGTTGATAATTATTTAGGCAATAAATCCTAGTGACCGCTGCTGAATCCTTGCCACTGCGCGAAGTCTCCGCCGTGCTCACAGCTGTGCTAGTCTCGACCACCTTGACGTCTGTCCTATCATGGGAACCCACTTCGCTAGTCGTCTCGTTTAGATGTCAGAGCAATGCAGTGCAGTCAGTAAGCACCTTCCGCGCAAATTTTTCCGGCTTTGATTTCCAGCGAACCAACAGCAGATGTCTACCACCTAATCCTCGAGCTATGCTCCACGAGAGCGCAGTCTTAGATTTCTCGATGCTAACTTTTGCTGAAAGAACTTGAGTCTGCCCCTCCCTCACTTTGCCCCGCTGATTGCGCGCCGACTCTACGGGTCCCTGCAGCGAAATCCGTGATAAGACCGAGGCGCTTCGTGCGTTTGTGGACCATCGACTAAATGAGGTACGTCGGAGCGCCACGCGGGACGCGTGGATCTGTCTCATGCGAGGTGATGCACAAGCTGTGCGAGGACGTAATTATAAATACCGGCGTTACTGACGGATTGCGGCTCGGCGGACTCGGAGAACTCGAGCTAGCTAAGTCACGATCGGCTTGCGTGGCCTGTCTGCCAGTTTCGGGGATTGGTAATTTACACGAAAAAGAAATAAACAAGCGACAGGCGCGACATCCGTTGCGTCGGGCTGATGGTGATTCTGGAGATGTTGGGGTGCAAATGCTTGTTTGCACGATTGCTCGGTCGTGGGCTGGTCTGTGGGCGGGCAGGCCCACGTGGGAAGCCAAAGCGACTATGCTGTTGTTCGCTGCTCTCCGGGAAACCCTACGTAGAGCCTGAGGAAGGGGTTCAGTTACTTTGATATCACGAGCGCCGAATCTTGATATGCTTGACAGCTGAGAGTTTCTTTGCATGATTCCTGTATTTGGCTGAGTAAGCATGAATTACTAGCTCTTGCTCACCAAAACCATAGGTAAGAAAGATTAGTCCTTGTTACTGGCGTTTAAGGAAACTTGATGGCCGGACAGCGGCCAAAGCTGACTCACATGTGTCTTGCTTACCGTGCAAAACCACAGCGTGATGACACCAGTTTACATTCCACTGGCAACTACTGTCCAACTCACTTTGTCATGACTTGGAGCCGGTCAGCAATACGAGTTCTGGTGTCGTATTGAAAACAGGATCCTCCCACTATAGTCGTCAACGAATGAACAGGCAGGGGCATTCTCCATGCCGTCAATGTCGCGGAGCTTTCTTTTCAAGGTGTGCCATTTCGTTGGTGTCGACGGCTGAGCTGACTGCCTCATGTCTTTCGGGTCCCCACAGCTATCACCCGAGGCAAGGACCCCATCAACCAAGCTGGCTTGGATGAAAATCGTCTGGTAGAAGATCTCACACAGCTATGGCAGGTGCAACCTCCCGGTCGACATGTCCACGTCTATGTACGACTATCCGTCAGTGCCAGTGAGTTGAAATTATTCTTTTTTTTATCTCATTTTGTTACGGTTTCCTGTACGTTCCGTCGATTCAAATCTACTTCCTAAACTTTCCGGTTGGTTAGCAGAGATTCCCTCAAGTCTCTCACCGAGAAGTAGATACCGAGGCAAACGACGCACTCCCCCTTGTTCAGCATCTCCATAAACCTCTCAAGGAACACCCAAGCGGGAAGGGCCATGTTACACAGAACGTCAATGTGGTTGTCAGTTACCCTGCTAAGTTTTTTTTTCACCGATACTGCAGTCATTCGTCATTCCTCGACGACAATCCAGACGATGGGTTGGTCGCATTGATTCAAATATGTATATGCTCCTAACTCACTGAGATACCTTGAGCGCTGAAACCAATTGACGTACCTGAACGGGACTAAGTCGCCGAAAAATTAGACGATCAGTCCACACGTGGTTGTTGCCCTTATGATCGGCACGGTGATCGTGCTACCCAGGGTCGATGAATGGCTGCGCAGTAGGAGCAGGAGGATTCCTCGAGCGGTAAAGTTATTCCCGTTACATGTCCTAGAGGGAGCCGCGTTCTTGCACGAGCCCACAATTGTCCACCTCGATCTGAAACCCGGGCACATCGCCCTGTTTGGTGGATACCCCTCAGCCACCGCGCGGCTGTCGATTATCGACTTTGGACCTTCGATCTTCCTAAAGAGTAAAGAGACGGTGATCAAAGGCTATCGGGGGACTCGATCTTAGGTCGCACCCGGGGGGTTGGGACAGAATACGGACCGACGACGACGACGTACAGCGATCCTCGCCGATCGGTGGGCGTGTAGGCGTATGATCGAGTATTTCGTGCAGCACCTCCCAGATAATAGCGGCGAGCGAGACCTTCGGGAAAAGATGCACTGTTACTGGGTGAGCATCCCCAGATGCGTCCGTCGCTGAGGGTGCTACCGGAGGCTCGTGAGAACATTGGGCGGGGTATAGCCACTGGCAAGCGGAGCGCAAAGATTGCCAAGGACGATGAGGCACAGAAATTTGCATGCGTGACAGGTGCGTCTTGGTCGCCCATCCGATTTTATCCATTTTCTGTCTGTTGGATATCGGATATCGGCCGAACCGACTTCTCAGCTTCTATGTTCAACATATGTGGACTTGTTGAATATCATGATCGGGAAATCGGATCTGCGATACTACAACGCCGACACCTCTTGTTTTGCCCAGCATGCACGACGTTCAAGTTGCGGAGAAGAAAGGGCTGCGGCGTGACAGGGCGACCAATCCTCGTGGAATTTTTTGATTTTGATTTTGAGAGTGCCGAACGCCTTTATATATCCTTGTTCCTCATGTTTTTTTTTTGGCTTCACCCTAAACCATAACGTATGTCATGCACGGTATTCTTCCACGTGGATGTCACAGGTAGTACTAGTACTAGTGGGACAGGACAGCAGCGTCAGACTGTGAGGCCTTGTAGAGCTCTAGCATTCAGGCCCCTAGCAAGCAAAGCATCTTCTACAACGCCCAGATTCTGACTGATTCTGACTCAAGAATTCCTCTATGAACACAGGTAGCCTCAGTCCTACAATTAGGTTTATGGTGTGATATGGAAACCCGGCGCATCGCCCGATGTGATGAGGGTGGGAGAGCTGAACAAGCTCCGCTGACAGCCTGAGTGTGTAACTGCGGAGGGGGTGGTCTGGTCGATTATTTCCCCATCCCCACTTCCCTCCACCACGTAGATGAAATGCAGAAAGGTCATTATGGAGGCGCTGCTGCAGCTGAGGCCCACGCTACTAGGAGCCCCCGAAGGTGCTGTCTTACGTAGAGAAATGGGGATGAACGGCGTAGACGGGAACGCCGTCAACTGAAACCCGGGTCCAGAGAAGGGGGCACTTGTAATAAGGAACAAAATTGATACGCCGCATGTATATTTGCGTAATTAAGTTGTACATCGTGATAACAGGGACACAGATGGAGATTGGAGAGAAAACATTTTGAGGGGGGAATGGGAGGGGCTACACATACTAGTACATAACTGGATGCGCTACTACAATGCGTAGGACAAAAACACAACGTGAACAAAATTTTTGAAAAAAAAAATAGCGTGGGCTATAAAGAGTTTTTCTGAGTGTTTTTCCACACAGAGAATAAATGAAGGAGAGCGTTTCTCCCAAATCAAGGGGAACGCACAAAAATACAAAAGGAGAAACGGAGAGACACGAGACCCCATCAGACGTATCCCCTTCGTTCCCCCCACCGATCTCCAGCGCCAGCGCCCCCATTCGATGATGCCGCCCCAGACATCGAGTGCGCACGCTTGCGCCCCACCACCGCCTGGGTTTCCCCATATCCGTTGGAGACCAGAACGTCCGGTGGGGCAGTGGTCGTCGCCGTCGTGTTGGGAATAACAAAGTACCGTCCGATCGCTCGGCGCACTGCGCCGTTCGCGGCGCTTGCGATGCCGCTTTCAAGCATGGCCGGGGTCGCAACGGGCCCGCGATTGAATGCGGGTGAGCGTTTCTTGTACTATATATACGTACATGGGGCACGAAAACGAGGGTGAGGGAAGCGGGGATTGGGGCGGGGAGGTATGGTTACGGGGGATGGGGAGACCGAAAGGAGGTGAGGGCGTACCGTTTCGAGCTCGGGTTTACCGCGCCAGCGCGTGAGCGCCTCGCAGAACCTGAGCGCTGCCCGCTCGACGGGCTCGGCGGGGTATTGCCATGCGAGGTCCTCCATGTGCCTTGACAGATCCGGTGTGCTTGCGGGGACATCGAGAAACTGCCAATCGCGGATCGCGCACGGGCAAGTTATCAACAAGACCCGACCGATATCATCCATCCAAGAACAGCAAAAGCCAATCAGGGAGGAAGGGCGTAAGCATAAGCGCAAAAGAACGATGGATTAAACAACGATAGACGCCATGAGGGCAAGCGATTACATACCCGCGCAAGCCGTTGCCCCATCTCGTGGACATACTCGGCCTCCCCTCCGCCCCTACCCCCACCATTATTACCACTTCTACCACTACCGCTTCCTTCTCCCCCACCTCCTCCGTCGTTTTCGTACCCAATCCCTCCTCCTGCATTGGGGCTTGCGCCCCGGCTGGGAAAGAGGACGTCCACAGCGTCAGTGAGATCGGGCATACCGTCCGGTTCAAATTCGACGTATTCGTCGTCCGCAGCAGGCGGCGGCGGTGGCGTTGCAGCGGTATTTGGGGTTGCTGTACTCCCGAGCCCGATGCTCAGCAGTATCTGTACGGGAGTGAGGCCCGTCCACCCAGCGGTGAGGTACCCCTCGAGCACGGCGCGCGTAAGCAAGCCAGCTAGGAGGAGGTACCACTGAGCTGTCGGCGCGAGGGCCGCCCTGCCACCACCAGGACCGGTTTCCTCTGCGCCGACCTCCCGACCGAGCTCGAGCGCAACGAGCGCGGAAAGCCGCACAAATCGCGGGATAAGCTCCGTCAGCCGCGGGTTTGCGTCGCCCGTGCCCGTTCCGGCACTGGCACCGGACACTCGCGCATCGTCGACTGGCGGGATCCACCGTCTGAGCAGTGTCCCACCGGGCCCCGGCCGCGCGAGTCCGCCCCCGACACCCGCTCCCTCCGCGAAGCCTGAGACGCCGCTGCCCTGCGCAGCGGGCGTGCGCTCCTTCGAGCGGCTTCCTCCGCGGGGGCGTGGGGGCGCACCGAGGCCCGAGTCGACGCAGATCTCGCAGGCCTGATGCAAGTGGCGTGGGCAGCGGAGAAACGAGGACGAGTTGGCTGTGCTCGGGTCCGCGCCGGCGGGGAATAGGTCGCGTGCGCGCGGGCTGGGCTCGGCGTTGAACGGCTGATGTCGGAGAGTCGGGTAGGTTAAATTCGATGGCTAGGGCCGTGAGTTAGAGCAAGCGGGTGTAGAAAAGATGGGGGCATCGTTGAAGTGCGGGGTGCGTGGTGAGGGATGTGAGGAGGGGAGGGGGGAGGGAGAGAAAAACATACAGAGTATGGAGACGACGTGCTAGTTGCTGCGGTGGTGGCACAAGACACGAACAGAAGAGGGACAAGGGACTGTGGGAGCCATGACAGGGGCGACGACGTTGATGACGTTTGTATCGTCTGCCGAGAGCTAGACGCGCCTGAATTGCTCCTGGACGCGGACGACGAAGACGCGGCTGCTGCTGCTGCTGCTGCCTGGCCGTGCGAGTGGCGATGTAGGGGGGTCTGGCGCACAAACAGGTCATTAATGACCGTCGTCAGCGCAAGCCTAAGCCGGACGCCATTCGGGAGCACATGCTTCCCCACTGAGGGCGGCGTAACGGGAGGCTGCTGTTGCGGTGGGGTCTGTAGCAGTTTCTGGGTCAGCACGATGCAGGACCAACATCGGGAGGCGAGAAAGAGATACTACAGGCGCGATGGGTTCGTCTTCCGGAAATGGATAGTCTCGCGGTGGCTGCTCGAGCATGCCGGTGACGACCTTTTCGAGCGCCTCCGCGCGTTGCCTAAGCCTTCGCGCGAATGACAAGTCCTGCCGGGTGATCCGCGCTTCCTCTCCGTCGTGGGGATGATCCGGTCCTCCCGGACGAGCGCGGAGCGCCTGACCGTCCACGTCGGCGTGTTCGCCATCACTGGGCACCTCCTCTTCTTCATCCCATTGTTCGGGGCGCTCGCGGTGTGCATAGTTGGGTGCACCTGGTCCACCGGTACGGTCTGTCATGGCGAGTTCGGCGCGGGCCTGGGCGAAGCGGGTGCGGGCATGTACCCAGAGGAGGTGGTCGATGATGAGGGTCCGGGTAGACTTTTCGCGAGGCGGGATGGAATGGAGATGGTGTGCGTGTTTGTGCGCGGGTGCGCGAAACGTAGATGCGGGAGCCTGAGCGTGTGGGGTGTATGGAAGAGGATAAGATAGCTGTGGTGCCTGAGGCTGTGGTCGCAGTTGTTGCACGAGTGGAACCGTCCCCGAAGAGCTGCCACCACGATTTGGGGACGAGCTAGTGTGATGATGGCCATTCTGCGCTGGCGGCGGCGACGGTGTCGGTGCAGCATATCGAAGATTGCCGTTGTGGGAGAAATCCATAGCGACGAGGACGATAAAGGTGTGCGAAGGATAGAGAGACTAGAATTAGAATTAGATTCGTTCAACGCAAATGGTCGTTCCGAAATGGAACCGGGTATTCTCGGGGATGAGAGGGGCGTCTGTGCGGCTAATCCTTACCACGAAAAAAAGAGTCGCAGAGGGAGAGCGAGACCTATTGAACTCTCAAATAACATTTCTCCCGAAAACCGAATGTTTTCTAATGACTGTCTCGGATGCCCTACTGGCACTGGCACTGACCGATCGCTGCAGTCACGGTGCGACTCGGACTCGGATGTCCGCTCATCTCCGTCTCTACACGTGGCCGATTCATCAACCCACAGATGGTAGCTCGACGCGAAATCGGCAACTTTTCATGCCTCGGGATTGTGACCACACATTAGCATGACGAGGAACCCTGCATGGAGGACATTGGAACCCTCTCAGGCCACTAGGAAAACGAAGTTGCACTTATATAAGTGTTTTGACTGGTAGAGCGTAGGTTGGCATATCCGTCTACGGTATACATGTCGCGCCCCGTGTCTATGGTATATATGTCGCGCTTAGTCTGTCCCTTCCGAGTCCTACTTTCCCCTCTCTAACTAGAGGAATCGGTTCCCGATGGAGTACGACATTTTTCGCGAAGAACTTGCGATAAAGTACCCTGCGCAAGGCCACGCCCTATGGGTACCAAGCCCGGGACTTTATCCCGCCGTCGAAGTGGGCGACGTCGGTTTCATTCGCCAAGGCAGATTTCATCGTCTATTCAACGTTCTGCTCCCCGAAGATGATCCATCTCATAAAAACTTTGGCGTTCCGGAACATTATGAGCCGCTAGAACTCAAGATGACGCAGCATATCTGCCCGGGTGCACTCGGTCCCATTGACTTTCGCTCGAGGGAAGTCACGGTTGTGTCTGGTGAACCTATATTTGCCGCAGAGTATTCGAAACTTACCCTAATAGGACTTCTCATCACTGACCTTCTACCAGGCCAGGACCTGCACAAGTAACGTTTTCATGCTCTAGGAAGCCAGGCGCAATCTTATCCCTTCCGGTGCAAGCCCAACGTAACGACACGCTCGCTCATGGAGAATTCGCTAAATGCATATTAAAACATATTGACGTCTGGTTTGCATTCGCTCGGGAGCTTGGCTTGGGAGTAACCCGCATGGAAGATATCATTCTTGTCACCGGACGCGATCTTGCAAGATCGTGGACCAATGTCGCATTCTCCGAGAGCAAGGAAGGAGAACAGGTGTCCCTGGGGGTTCGAGTCACTTCCGGTAGGGATGTAGAATGGCAGTTCTCACGTGAAGATATTCGAGGAGTGGCGGTCAATCGTGGTCCGAGTGGGCAGGTACGATTCTCCTCATTTTCCCGTCCCAGCCAAGGATAGTGAAACACCACTTGTATCAATATGACGATATCAGAATCTGCGCGAGAATCAGTGCATATTCATCAGGGGGTTCCGTGTCGTCCGTTTTCTGAAGATATTACCAAGGCTTCGAGCAGCAGCAGAACCAACTCAGGGTCCAAGTGGAGATGAACCTGAATTCGAAACGAAAATCATAAGTACCCCATCTGATACCAACGTGAGTATGTCCATTCAACTCTCTCTGACATTTCTTTGACATTTCAAAGTATCAGGATCCCCTCCACACGCTTCTAGATTATCTCACTACAGTGAGTATTTTGGATTCGCTCTGTGTTTTTATCATGAATGCCCATCCAGTTCTAACAAATGTCTTGCAGCAGGCACCCGACTGTGACATGGCTCTTGTTCATGACCATGACCTTAGACGCATTCACGTTGCTGTGTGTTTATTCATTTGTTGATTTCACCATCTACATTACTCTTTCAGTCACTGCCAGTGGAAAATCTCCAGCCAGCTACAGTTTTAGGCCTCCTCCGGTATTCCAGGCCGGAGATACGGCAGTTTCAGAGCGGTAGGCATCCGACGGCATTACGATCCCATGAGCCTCCATGTTGAAGGTATTTACACGCAGATGTTTTTCCCGCCAGCGAGGGCGGTCCGAAAGCTGAGATACGAGCTGCTAAAGTAGCAACGTTATCTAAATATGGGTTTGAAGACTATCCCGGGGCAAATTGCGGCGAGAGATTTGTTCGGTACGCAAGCTTACTCGCCTCCTGTGAGGTGTGTAGGTAGGAGGATTTCTTTTGTTCCCGTTCTCATAGCTACGCTGCACGATCCTTTACTTACTGTACTGCATTGCGCAGCATAAACAGGTACATTTAAAGATGGTGATTGTGTTGCGAACTCCATGCTAAGGCAACTTCAAACAGTGAAATAACCCAAGGAACTGATACTATGTTAAGTAATTCGACTAACACGGGGTAAATCTACGTTTTGTTGGTACATCTCCTTGCTTTTTGTCTGACGTCCTTGGTTGCTAGAGTCGGTGCTGGTACCAGTTCTAGCGCCAAAGGCGATGCAGTGACCAAGGACAGCGACGTCCCCTCTGACGCTCATACCGACAGCGAGTCCAGCGGCCGACTCGGTATCAAACGGTAAGGTGTTTTTTTTCTTTTTCCCTGGAGCAACAGAGGCGCTGACGTCCGGTCCTTTTTCAATACCTCAAGCAAAAGAAATGAACTGATTCTGCCACAATCACGATTCTCTCCCTCAGTTTCCCCCGTGCGTCGCATGGTAGATACAAGCTATGCACCGCGCCTCCCGCTGCCTCCCGCGCTGCGCTACCCCTCGTCGCCTCCCGACCTGTGGCTCCCCGCATCGCCTACTGCCTCGCCGGCTGGCGAACGTGCTGCTGGGATGCAGGCCCCCCTACTCTTCGGAAGCCGTGCATCGCACACCCCCTTCTCACCGCACCCCGTGCTGGACTACCTCTCGTCGCATCCCGTCCCGTCGCTCGACGAATGTTCGTCTACTGCCTCGCCGGCTGACGAACCTGCTGCTGGGATGCAAGCTCCCCTGCCCTTCGGAAGCCGTGCGTCGCACACGCCCTTCTCACCGCACCCCATGCTGGACTACCTCTCGTCACCTCCCGTCCCGTCGCTCAACGAATTTTTGTCTACTGCCTCGCCGGGTGGCAGGCCTGCTCCTGGGACGCAAGCCCCCGCGCTCGTCACAAGCCATACATCGCGCTTCCCACCGTACCCCACGCTGTACAACCTCTCGTCGCCTCCTGTCCCGTCGCTCACCGCATCGCCTGCTGCCTCACCGGCTGACGAACCTGCTGCTGGGATGCAAGCCCCACCAAAACAGCAGCCCGCTGCATATTCCAAACCAGGCTTATCCGAGGAGTCTCGCCCTCCATGGCGGTGACAGCGAGCTCGAAGACCGCGGCGGAGTTCCGGGAGGGGGAGAAGTAACGATGTGCATTCCGCAGTGGTGTTGTGTGTAGGAGCAGTTTTCCGTTCTGCGTGATCTGCCGCATTCTCATTCTGTTCGAACTTTTTTTGTATAGCTCGTGAATACAGTATCGCGTTGTTCGTGGCATCATGATAACACAGGAATGCCTAACATAAACATGCAATAGCTGTCGCAACATAAAATAGACTCCTCTAGTTATGACCATTTTCACCATATCGACTAGCAGCCAGCCTGTGCTTTCAGGCTGCATGAGGAATTCAGGGATCGTGTGGCTCAGCAGTCTGCGACGCAGATCAGATGTCAAAACGAACAAAGTTGTGTAGGCGTTCGCAGCGCTGAATCGAGAAAGACAGGATGAACGGCTTAGTACCCGTGAGATATACATGCACTATACCATGCAAAGGGAGCATGTACTACAGTGTAGCTCGCGCGCTTCAGTTCTCCGGGTAGGTTCTGGCTCAGAGAAATAAAATAAAAAAGGTCCACATGCCGCGACACGTTCTCGCACCAGCTGTCACACGGCCGGCCGACAACTCGGACCTTGTGAAGAGCACGAGGAGAGGCTGTGTTCGAAGTTCCGCTGCTGACAATGATCTGGGGAGAGGGTATAGCCCTACTTTTGGCGCAAACGGTTCACACTGAGCCACGCTTGACCTGAATGGGCCTGAGCATTGTTGTCGTGCTCGATCCAAGGCAAAAAGAGGAGCCAAGACAAAAATGTACTAGCTGATGATAAGGCAGATAACTTGAACAAAGCGGCTCAGATGTGTGTTGTTGTGACGGATGAGGCTGCGGTTGCAGTTGTTGCGCGAGCCGAACTGCTCTGCGCTGGGGCTCAGATGGTGTTGTGCAGTATATAGAAGATGACCGTTGTCACGGTGGGAGAGATCGGTAGCGGCTCGAAGGGGTGGGACAAGACCACGACAACAAACGCAAGGAATCTCTCGTGTGCTCGGGATTAATAGGGGGCAGGGAAATACAGTAGTGAGTAATCACCCCTTCGAATGAGAGGCCGTCTGTGTATACACCGTGACGGAGGTCGCTGGTTGCTATGATGTCATCACCGTCTACACGTGACTCGGACCAAACTCTGAACTCTCCGGCCAATTCGGATTCGGAATTTCAAGATTTTGCCGGACGCAGCCCC
This sequence comes from Russula sp. MG48, assembly GCA_003313725.1. Taxonomy (NCBI): domain Eukaryota; kingdom Fungi; phylum Basidiomycota; class Agaricomycetes; order Russulales; family Russulaceae; genus Russula; species Russula sp. MG48. The sequence continues at coordinate 238 of QLOS01002018.1, read as the reverse complement.
GAGTCGCTCTGAGTCAGAAACGTGACCTCGCGTTAGTGATGCCGCGGTTCGAGTTCTCAGGTTACTAGTAGCAAAGACTGCAACTGCCACATTGTTGAGGCCAGAAACTGGTTTGCGTCGGTTTTTGTGCTATACAATCCTGCTATGGTCTCCAATGGGGAACTGCACCATGTGGGAAGAACCGTTTGGGGTATATCTTAACAATTATATGTATGATGTATTCGTACGTCTAGACACC
>QLOS01002016.1:0-11850 GCA_003313725.1 Russula sp. MG48 | reverse complement strand
CCGTGCCGAAGCGCGTGTGCGCGCGCAGGCCGTGCCGCGCCCACTGCGCGTCGCAGTACGCGCGGATCTCGGGCTGGCTTGGGTAGTACGTCGCCCAGCGCGGGTTGAGCGCGCGCGAGAGCGAGTACCAGTGGCCGGGGACGTCGGACCCGCAGCCCTGGGGTGTGCCCGTCAGCTTTTTGTGTTGTTTTATTGCGCGTGGGGGGTTACGTACGGGGTAAGTGTTGTCCTTGTGAGGGGAGAGAAGGAATGTGAACGTATGCTTCCTGAACGCGAAAACCAGAAAAAAAACGTACCCTCCACACACCGCCTACACCATCTTGCGCCTTCTCATATATCTAAATAGGTGTGAGAGAGAGGAAAAAATTGCAAAACGACAACGGATAACTTACGGTGAAACCCTCGAAACGGAGGTCCTCCTTCAATGCGATCGAGGCCGCGATCCCAGCGAGCCTTCCATAATGTAATAATGTAATGTGAGCACGTTTTGTTTCGGGTAGCTCGGTGTGCCTATTCAGCTCAAGTCGCTCACCCTGCGCCAATGACGACCACGTATGTCGTTTCTTCTATCTCCGGTCGAAGCGCGTCAGCAGCCGGCTGGGACTTGGAGGAAGCCATAATAGCTGATCACCCTTCCTTTTCTAGTCGTGGGTGAAGTCTATGAAGAGGTTGCTGCTCCAGGAACCCACACCATATCTAATTATTTAATTTTGCAAAAGAAGCAGGACTAGCCCCATGTGCTTAAGTCCTTGTCTAAGGACAACGCGACTTTTGCCCGAGACTCACTCTGAAACAGTACTGTACATTATCGCTATTAGTGGCCCTTGAAAGAAGAGGACACGACTCGCACTCGGATGGAGTTTAACTGAATGCATTGAAGAGCTGACACTGACTGGATATCATACGAAGTGTTACAAAAAACTACACGAAGGGCAGTGAGTACAGACAAAACACTAAGCGGTGGTCGTAAGGGAAGGTGTGGTGGTAATGAAGATATTCAAGGAACCAACGAGACAGCCAACCGAATCTCCTTTTTCGTGGAAGGCACATACCACGTCGTCGGAGTATCATCGGAGCTCAAAGCTAGTATTCACGTTTTCTGGAACGTGTTGCAGCGATAGCTGCTGGTATCTGTGAATTGTGTGAAGGGATGGTGTGAGCGGGAGCAACGAGGCGATAATGCGTTTATCACTTACGGCTCCGAGTTTTGGTGGAAGTAAAATCCGCTCATGGTGGCCACCCCGGAACCCGAGCGTGATGACGAACGGTGCGAATTTGCATTATCTTCAGAAGAGCTCCTGATGCCAGACATGGGTTCTAATTTAGGTGCCATCGATACCTGAGATGGCGATGCATCCGGCTCTTCCCGAGCAACTGATGTCGGCTGACGGGCTGGCATTGCTGGCGTCTGAGCGTGCGAATTGAAATCAACGCAAACGTAGTAAAAGCCTGCCCAAATGGAGGAGTTGGATTGAGAAGGCAAGCTCAGAATAAAGTTAGAGTAATTACCAGCGAAGCTCGCTCCATTAATATCCTGCACGCGGTGGTCGGGGACTAGAAATCGTTCTTTCCATCGCATAAACACGGCACCCGGATAACCCTCCACCGTCAAGTGCGGACCCTTTAGCTTGTTCTTGACGTGGCGGAAAGCCGGAAAGCGTGCCCAATGTACCATGTCCCCTTCCTCGTCAGCACCCCACCCCCGGGTCAGGAACCCATATCGGCTACCGATGATTTCGGCGTCAAAGTAAGTCGTCAGCTCCGGCCAGTCATCGGTAAGCCCCCGAATGCACAGATAACCGCAGAGGAAAGAAGACGAAAAGTCGACGTCCTGGAATGACACGCAGTGAATCAAATGATCGTGGCTAACTGACGGATCAACGCACCACTATCGAGACGGTCACATCATAGCTATTTCGTCCACTCTTCTGAGTACCATGGAAGGTTGCCCCAGGATAAAGGCAGTGGTGCCCTTGAGACCGCATACGAATACGCGTGATGTCGACGGATGGGTCAGGAGTGAGCGTATGCTGCAGAGGGGCATTGCTTGGCCGTATTGATGACGAAATCGAGGGGGTAGATGAAAGAGGAGGGCGAGGCCCGTCGGGAGTGACGGAAGTAGGGTTGGCTAATTTAGCGCGTTTACTGGGGACGGAAGAGACGAGAGTTTCATATGAGACTTTGGACGGTAAGGGTCGGTCTGCGGGCGGGAAAGAGGATGGCGGCGGTACAGGTGAAGAGGCTCCGATTATCGGGGCGGGTTCCAGGACGGGACTGTCGATGGTAATTGCACGGGGAGGATCCTCGTTGACACCAAGAACTGGATGTGGGTGCAACCGACGGAATTCGTCGTCAACGTCGAGATAAGACAACAGGTCGTGGGGTTGTTGTTGGATGGTTTGGAGGAGGGAGCGCTCCTTGCAGGGACGGCACAACATGAGATGGTCATTAACGTCGGAATCGGGGAAAAAGGGAGAGGGGTCGAGGTCTTGAGAGAGAGGAGAACGACATGAAGAACATAGCTTAACCTGTGGCTGAGGATGGTGATCTTGCTGGTGTGGAAGGGCGGTTGGGGAGACGGGCATGATTCGAGGAGGGAAGGGGGGGGAGATGAAGAGGGTGAGAACCGCACTTTCTTTCTTCTGATTGGTGCACGTGCAATGGATCCGTCCCTCTTTATCACTTGGAAATTTATGAAAGAACAGCACGGCAGTCCCATAAGCCATCAGTAACGGCGCTCCGGGTTTCATAAGCATACACACTGGAACAATGCGGTTCGCCCCGATGTATTTGTCTACTCGACATCAGATGCGGTGTGATACCAATTGATCTTACCACTCAACCGCGCGCCCGCGAATCAACAATGCAGCATGACAAGTTACTTCCCTCTTCCCAGGACTAGGATCACCGTGCCATTGCCTGCCTATACTGGACAATATGCGTCCATTGTTGTCCCGTGCTCACTCAATCAAACCACAGTCCGCTGACACATCGCCGTTCACGGAGAAGGATCAACCACCAACGCCGGACTGGCCGACAAGATCGAAGCGCCCATCATCCCATTTTCCGACGTCGGTTGACGCTTTCCGGGCCGTCGGGACACATAATCAAATCCAGTACAGTAAACCGTAGCACATAACTGACGCGGCCGTCAACTTTGGGCAAGTCTTCCATTGTTGGTGAGAGGATTGGAGATAACTCGTCAAGTTTGGGGGCCGGGGCTTCCGCAAAGGCCTCGAATCCTTGATGTGTTCTGTTGTATGAGACCCTCCAGACCCCCTTTCTGTTCTCTGTTAAGTTTCGAAACGAGTCGTTAGACGCCTAGGTGGCGCCTTAACTCAGGCTGGCTCAGATCTTCGCCACCGATATCCCCAACCCGCAGGTCGATAACTCGTCCTCGTCCTCGTGCCTTAACTTTCCTTCCGCCCTAGCGCTTCTGTCGTGTTTTATCACGCGCGCGTTCACGGCCGTTTCCGGTGGCCATAGTCCCGACCTGTGGAGCCCGTTTGGCCGCAGTGAGAATGAATGGCGTGTTATCTCACTCTCCAACCTTTGCATAAACGGACCGAGGAAGGGGAACGCTCCACCCTGATGAAGATCCACCCGGCTGCAAAAATACTTTTGTGCGCGACTTGCGCATTTCCTCAACGCTTAGGCGCCGAAGAAACCCGCTCGGCGCCAACTACGTGAGAATCTACACCCGACTCGCAGCCAGGAACGGCCAAGAAAATTCAACCTGTCAACCGGTGGGGTTCCTTAAAGAGACGAATGATTGTCATGCCAGGTTTTCTACCACGGCCCTGTAGGGAACCCGCCGGATCTAGATGTCATCTGATCAAACTTAGTGCACTGTACTGTACAGTGCAGTGCATTGGGAAGGTCGAAGGTATTCGAGCAAACGTCGACTTTCTGGAGCGGTCTGGAATACGACACGTCTTAGACGCCCCAAACGACGACTGCGAGCCTTACCCCCGAAGCAGAACACACAAGATAGGCAACAAGACCGATGAGGCACACGGTCATCTCCGACCTCTCTGTCCCAGTAGCACTCTTTGCCCAAACTCGCCCATCCAGACGTTTATCTATCTTGAAACCTACGCATTCTGTTTGCTTAAAGTAGTCGCGACCGCTTAACGGGGATTTGCGTTACACGTATTACAAACACCACGAATGCCTTCTTCCGCGCCGTGGGAGCAATTTCTGCTCCAGCACTTCGCTTCTTTACTCCAGCGGTTCTTAGCACGCCGTCCCATCAGCAGTCAGACCATAGGGGAAGAACTGCTTGAACAGATCGGGGTAATGCCTCTCAGCCACGTCTGGGTGACTCCTATGACGCGCTTCCTGTCAGCCCTGAGCCCAGAGCCCAGCACCCCAGAGGGGATCGGATAGGCGAATACGTACTTGACTCGGTTGATGAGGGAGACTTGCCCAGAGGGTAGACTAGCATACTCGGAGAAGTTCACCGCTGGGCCGCGGATAAGAGTCAGTTATCGGCCCATCTGCACCGGCACTCGCAGCAAGTGGAACTCTTCCGACTCCCGACTTACAATCGGTCTGGCCGAGCTCGCCACGCTGCCCTTTGAGCTTGAGCACCTCAGGGGGGCCTATAATAAAACATGTGCACAGGGTGAGAAAAGAAGCCGAAGACCAGAAGCTTTGGCTATCTTGAGGACGGGAACGTACATTGCAAAATGTGCTCATTAAGTCGCAAGTCTTGCGCAATGTTCTGGAAGAATGGAATAGAATACCGTGGTGACGTGCCCGCGGCTGGAGCCAGCACACGGTGCGACGTAGCCCGCGCAAGGCCCTGGGTAACCGACTCTAGCCCTATGTGTGCCACACGCAATGGCGTCAACCCACCCACTCCATACCCGCAACACGTACGGGGTGGGGTAGCATACAAGGAAGTCAAGGTAAGGACGTACGTACCTTTGCCGATATTAATCACAAACGTATATGGGCGCGGGGGCACGTCGATCCATTCCCCGGAAAGATTCTGGACTTGCAATCCGGGATGATCCGACGCTTGTAGTAGCTATTGTATGTATCGCCAGGTATGATTGCACGGTGTGCATGTGTGAGTTGTCAATGTCCCACCTATATACACTAGGGCCCATAGAAAAATAGATGAGAATCGCTAGCTTACAAAGGTTAAGAAACTGGCATCAAAGTGCGGGCCCACACCCTGCTCAGAAGCGACTTGGTCTCGAGTCGGGTATTTGACGATCTGTCGCGGAATGTAAATCCCCATACGGTTATCGGTCAGCGAGCGCCGCTCTCCGCTTGGTCCACCGCATGACCTGATCATGCGTTGCAGTAGCTGCAACACACCTTTGTACGGTGCTGCATGCGTCTTTGCGCATCGAAGAACTCCGCAAGCCCATCAGGCGGCAGCCCGAGCGCCTCCGCCACAAGCCCGATAAACTCGTAGCTCAAGCTCTCGAGCGCCTTGAGGTACGTCAAGAAGGTCGTCCTGAACCCCGGCACGTCCTCCTCTTCCGGCCACTGAAGGCGATGCGTCATTGATACATAACACTCCACGCCAGCGGCGGGCCGGATCCAAATGTATTTGGCATCCAACGCACCTGCGACGGGCCCCAAAGACGCAGGTAGTCCGGGTCGCCAGACCTCCACGTACTCTCAAACGGCGTCGCAAAATCAAACTGCTCGCGCTGGTCCGCGGCGCCTTTGGTCATCTCAACGCCGAGGCGGGAATACCCGAGGAAGTGGGGCGAGTTAGCCATTCGCAGTGCGTCCTTGCGCTCTTGCGGAAGCGCAAAGACCTTCGGCAAGTAAGCGATCACCTCGTCGAAGAGAGCATCTGGCACTGGCGGGTGCTCGAGGTAGAGGAAGCCGACGTTGATGAGTGCGTATTGGAGCTGCTCGATAAAGAGAGATCGAGTGTCTGGGGTGGAAAGGAGATCATAGTTGAGGGTTGGAATGTTCGTGAAGTTTACCACAGTCATGGTGTAGAGAGGGAAACCCTTTCCTCGGCACTCTCACACACAAGTCATCGCGAAAAGTAGAAACTAGTCATTGGCTGCTCTACATGGCTCTGTGCTTAGTAACCGATTTCCACGAGTCACGCCAATCGGATCCGTGGCAAAAGGTCTTTAGACAAGTTTTGGCAATCTCTTGCTCTCTGCCTTGATCTTCTTTTCTCTCTCTCCTTCTCTAGACTATTTCAATGGCTACCTCAGAAAGTACAGTTCCTACTTTTAAGCTGGTCCTCGGTAAGCTAGATCGGCACATCTGACCTCTTTACAAGCTCGACTACTCAACGTTTTGTCTCCTCTTTTCTTCTCGCGCGATCGATTCATGATCCTGTGTTTCTCGCCACTCCCCATTCACGTTCCTTTCTCTAATTGGTGTTTGACGCGTAGTTGGCGACGGAGGCACCGGAAAAACTACATTCGTCAAGGTAATGCGGAGTTCTTGGCCCTGTGCCCTTAACTAGTCTCTGATTTCGACTACTCCTTATAGCGTCACTTGACTGGCGAGTTTGAGAAAAAGTATATCGGTGTGTATCGTTTCTTTGATTGTGCGCTCAAGGGATATCAGAATTCCCTCGCGTGGCGTTTTTTTTTCCCTTGTTACTTATGCGGGCCGCCACTTTGCACAGCCACCCTTGGTGTCGAAGTCCACCCTCTATCCTTCTCCACGAACTTTGGCACGATTGTTTTCAATGTTTGGGATACCGCTGGACAAGAAAAGTTTGGTGGTCTCCGCGATGGCTACTATATCCAGGGCCAATGTGGCATCATCATGTTTGATGTCACTGCGCGCATCACTTATAAGAACGTTCCCAACTGGCATCGCGATCTCGAGCGTGTTTGCGAGAACATTCCCATTGTGTTGTGCGGAAACAAAGTCGACGTCAAAGTGCGCTTGTCATCATCCTACTTTGTGATCATCCAGGTCTGACCTTCCTATCCTGGACTTTAGGAGCGAAAGGTCAAGACCTCCACTGTGACCTTCCACCGAAAGAAGAGCATTCAGTACTTTGAAATCTCTGCCAAGTCTAACTACAATTTCGAGAAGCCCTTCCTGTGGCTCGCTCGCAAACTGGTTGGGTCGGTCACCCATCTTGATAACTCGCGACATTCCATTTATTTACGAATCGTTTCAGTAACCCTGCTCTTGAATTTGTTGCCGCCCCTGCACTGGCGCCGGCCGAGGTCTCCGTTGACCCTGCCTTGATGGAACAGTACAACCGGGAGTTGGCGCAAGTGCGATCATTTCCTCGACGTTTAAATTTGTCATCCTGACGAGATACTTCCCAGGCCGAGGCAGTTCCCCTTCCGGAAGAAGACGACGACTTGTAGTTCTCCTTACTTGCATCACTCTCATCCCCAACGACACGGATTCAATCTTGTTCTATACGATACTCTCCCCTTTTCTCTCGTACAGATTCTGCAGTGGGCTAGCATGCGTGTGTACGTCTCGTCTCGCGTGCCTGAGGCAATAATAGTACACTGGACGTAGTACGATATACATGAATGATGTAGTCTGCTTGAGTAATTGCGCGCGTGCTATGAAATTTTGTTAGTTGTGTCCGGGTGCATCCGCTCTCACGCTGTCCTGCCTTGAGACTTGGACTTGAGTGCGAACATGCCGACGAGTACCTCCCTCCTTGACTCCTTCATCAGTGACAAGTGCGCGTATAACAACCAGTCTAGAACACCATCTCACTGACCACCCTACGAAGCATAGCCCTTACTTTCAGGCTGGCTTCGGCTTGATGGTGAGCAGACCGCCCACATACCATCCTACACCACACTCACACTCTCTACGCGCTCGCACAATCACACAGGGCGTCGGCGTCGGCATCACCGTCCTCCGCCGCGGCGCCGTCCTCGCCTCGGTCGCTCTCCGCCGACGGCTGCTCGTGACGCTCGAGATCAACAACAAGGACCGCGCGTACGACTGGTTCCTCGCCTGGCTCGCGCACCACCAGCGCACGACGCGCCGCCCCGCCTGGGCACACTCGCACCAGCTCAGCGTCGAGACCGCCTACGCGCAGCACAAAAACGGAAGCGCCGACGTGCTCTTCAGACTCGTTGCTGGGCCGGGCGTGCACTGGCTCAAGTACCGCGGCGCGTGGATGCAGGTAACCGTCTCTCCCCTCCCCTACCTACTACTACGAGGAGAGGGAGAGAGGCAACTCACATGTATGTGTATTTACTTTAGGTGAAGCGAGAGCGAGAAACGCGCGCGATGCAGATGGCCTCGGGCACACCCTGGGAGACCGTCACGCTGACGGCGCTGTCGCGCGACCGCGCGCTGTTCCCGCCGCTGCTCGCAGAGGCGCGAGATGCTGCGTTGCGCGGGCAGGAAGGACGCCTCGTCGTGCACACCGCGTGGGGCACCGAGTGGCGCCCGTTTGGGCTCCCGCGGCGCAAGCGGCCGTTGCGCAGCGTCGTGCTTGCGCCCGGCGTCGCTGAGAAGGTCGTCGAGGACGTGCGCGCGTTCCTCGAGCGGCGGGAGTGGTACGCGGACCGAGGTGGGTTCTTTTTTTTATATTTTTTCTCTCGTGGGCACTACAAGGACGAACTGGTTGCCCCTCTGCTAAGGCATTCCGTATCGCAGGGGATATTTGCTCCATGGACCGCCTGGGTCGGGAAAGTCGTCGTTCATACAGGCTCTCGCTGGCTCGCTGTCGTACGACATATGCCTGCTGAATCTCTCCGAGCGCGGCTTGACCGATGACAAGCTCAACTACCTAATGTCGAACGCGCCCGAAAGAAGCCTTATTCTCATCGAAGACGTGGATGCGGCATTTAATAAGCGCATGCAGACCAGCGAAGACGGGTGAGCAGGCGCCAGCCTCGTGTGCTTCGGATGTGATATTGACTGACAGGAAACAGATACCAGTCTTCTGTGACCTTCTCTGGATTCTTGAACGCTCTGGATGGTGTCGCCTCTGGCGAAGAGCGGATCATATTCCTCACAACGAATCACATAGACAGACTCGACCCCGCACTTATCCGACCTGGTCGTGTCGACTTGGCCGTTCTCGTTGGCGACGCCGATCCAGAGCAGGCAAGAACGCTCTTCGCGAACTTTTATGGCAATGGGCAGGCGGAAGAAGATGCCTCCGATGAGGTGGAGCTCCTCGGAATGCAGCTGCAGGAGATTGTGGGCAATGGCATAGAAGCCGGTCGCCGGATTAGCATGGCAGCATTGCAAGGCACGTTCATCAGGCACGACGCAAAAGATGCTGTGGCATCAACGAGAGAGCTTTTGGATGGGCATCAATAGCATCTGCAGAGTACCGTACAGTACAGTACTGTACAACCCCTGGAAGGGATGAATGACCCCGCGTTCTAGAAGATTGCTCGTCTTTTGCGACCCGTGTATTTGGAATCGCGAGGGACGTCCTCCTTCCCTCGTCTCCTGTACAGCTGGAGTTTGCAGGCGTTCGATGAGATGGGGGGGAAAGACAGATAGATTTACGGGCACCACGTACTTCCTTCTTGCGCAGAATCCAGTCCTTCCCGCCTTTAACGACTTTCTGTTTCCCGCTTCTTTCTCTCCGCGACTCTCGCTGTCGCCTCTTCTCAAACTTTGCCTTTGCATCCTCGCTCTCCACGCCGCCGTCGCCCTCGAGCCCCTCGGGCACTTGTGCGCTTCCGCCTCCGCCTACAAAGAGACAGAGGAACACCTTGCGCGCCTTTTTGGAATTTGGGTAGTCGACCACGACGCCGCCGCCAAAGCCTGCCTTTTGTGCGATCGAGGTGATCAGTTGCACCTGGTCGTCCGAGGTTGGGTAGAACTGCAGAACGGCGCGCGAAGGGTTGCGCAGCGCGGAATGCAGGGTGGTGAAGAAGCGCGTCAGGCGATGCGGCGGCGAAGATGTTGGATGTGATGTCTCGGCGTTTAGCAGCCACTGTAGCACGGAGATGCTGCGTGCCAAGGGAGATATTAAGTTTGAGCAATTCCAAAAAAAAAGAAAAGAGACGTTTGTTCGGGAGAGGCGTTTCTCGCACCTGATAGCTCCATCAAAGCTCCCTGGTCGGAAGCCAAAACCCTGTCCGATATCTTGTAGGAACAGATCACCTCCAACCTCGCGCTCGAGGGCCACCTCTGGCTTACAAGTTAATTGAAGTCTAGCAAGAGAGTAGGACGTGCTCACCAAGCATACTAGGGGCAATGTCTACGCCTGCCCACACGTATCCCCCTTCATCCAAGATTTCACCAGAGAGCCCGGAGCCACAGCCGATGTCCAGAATAAACGCAGGCTCGCCTGGTGGTAGATTGAGCAACTCGAGGGCGCGGTACGTCATGTCCGCTTGGATCTGCTGGATGCGGGTGCTGCAAATTCAGCATTTTTAAGTTGGAAGAGGATGTCAAATGCGCCTGATACAAACTTGTTCGTGTATTTTGCGGCCTCGGTGTCTCCATAATACTTTATCATGCCGTCGTCAGTTTCCCAGACAAAACGAATGTACAGGATAGTGACGCACGATCTCTGGTGGGGCTTGCAATTCCGGGCGCGACATTTTCGTACTCTTCGACTTTGGCAGTAAATCTAGCGCGCGTGCTGCTATCAGCGTGTGACAAAACACTCGTGACCCGACATCACTACTGCCCACTGAACAGTACTCGACTCGACCAACGCCGCAGTGATGGCGACTTCAAGTAAACAGTATAAAGCCATCGGCGAAGACCTCTGGAAAGGACGCACGGAAAAGATAGTTCGTTACGCATCGCCTTCCATCTGCTGCTACCGACGTTCTTGAACATTAACATTATAGAATGTGGAGCTGTTCGCGATGACATACGGCGCGCTCGTCGTGCAGCTCATACAGGACTACGAAGACTATGCAGAAGTGAACAAGCAGCTTGAGAAGATGGGCTATAATATTGGCACGCGTCTGATCGAGGACTTTCTTGCGCGCAGCAACATCGGACGGTGTGCAGACTTTAAAGAGACAGGCGAGGTGGTCGCAAAGGTACCTCCTCCGTCCTCCTTAGTGGCTCTTTTTCGTGTGGACGCGACTTTTTTTTTATTGACGGTACGAGGCGTGTCGTATATAGGTCGGTTTCAAGTCGTTTTTGAACGTTACACCAACCGTCACCCATTCGCCGCAAGCACCGCCCCCCAGTGCCTCGCGTTCGAGCACGCCTGCAGGACAGCCAGCAGCAGCAGCGACAGCACCACAGCTGTACTTTACTCTCACAATAGATGACAACCCCTTGGCGGAGTTCGTGGAGCTTCCGGAAGAGTCAATCGAAGGCGGGCTGTGGTTCAGCAACGTCTTGTGCGGAGTTTTGCGTGGTGCGCTCGAGATGGTACGTGTGGTGTTTTCACTCCCCGGCCTGGGTATTGCTGACGTGGCTTGGGCGGCGCAGGTTCAAATACGCGTAGAAGCCCAATTCATTTCTGATGTTTTGAGAGGCGACGAGACTACCGAGATCCGCGTCAAGCTCGTCAAATACCTCGAGGAGGAAGTACCGGTTGGTGATGACTAGATCTAAATGAATACACGATTACGGCCCAGTCTGTACGATAGATGTACAAAGTGCGCATCATTATTTTATGACCAAAGTAAAGAGCACACATCGGGAAACAAATGGGTCTCTCGAAAGGATCAAGCTGTATGCGATTTCGGTCGCACCAGCCTAACGGGCACCTCGGGTACTCTTGGTCCATATGGCAAGGGGTGGTATAAAGGAGGTCTAATGCGCAGTGACTTGGACGAGCGTGACGAGGTAGGGATGAACTGAGACAGGATAATGAAGGGTTTGTAGACATAGCGTGTAAAAAGAGGGACAAGGGGATTTAATAAACTGAGACCGAGCTAGAGAAGTGAAGGATATACTGTACAGTACACGTAAATGGGCTGC
>QLOS01002014.1:0-17533 GCA_003313725.1 Russula sp. MG48 | reverse complement strand
AGCATGATCCACAGCAACGGTATCAATTCCAAATCTACAACCCATCTAATTCAACACGATAACAACATAGAGTTCTACAAAAATTCTACTACACACTTCTATCTGTCCTATAATCATTTCCCATTAATAGTAGATGATGTCTGTCTAGCCGTTGTTGAGGAAATGTGCCGCAGCGTCAACTCCTGGAGTCTCCTTCGACTGGCTGCCGTGCTGAGTTTGAATTCGAGCCTTTTTTGGACCGTGACAGGTGTGACTGTCCGAAGGAGGGGTGCTGGCCGAAGGATGGGTCAAAGATAGTAGCCGGGCTCGGAGACAAGTGGGTCAATGCTAATGCAGATCCCGATGAGTAGCTGGGTACTACCATAGTGCGGTCACATCGTGCAAGGCTATATTCTGCCTGAAATGGCATTTGAACAACCGTTCTCAAAATGGTGTCCTACCACCTCCAGGCCTAGGTGTCGCAAGTTCGCCTTATTAGAGATTGCCAGATTGGGGCGCGCTCAAGAGGAATTATTCCCTTCATGAAATCATACAATCTCACATCAACTTCAAGTTATATTGCGCACAATCACTCATACTCAGGCTGCCACATGATGCCCCACAAGAATTTTCATAATTTAGTGATGGCCTTTCTCCCTCCAAACCCAACAACGCGTCCCAGTCCCTGCACACTGATGGATACAGCCTCGCTCAGCGGCAGTATCAGTAAGTCGCAGGTAAACAGAGAACGCACGGGAGAGGAATGAGCTTCATGTCCAGAGGTCCCATGGTAAGTCCGAACGCGGTCGTTGTTTTAGACAACTGCCAGCAAAGCCACTCGTCCAAGATGTAGAACCTTGCCTCCCCACGCAGAGGGCGTGTGTCGAAGGACACGCTCACCCCATCCTTGAGACTTCCTCTCACCTTCGTCAACTGGAAAACCCCCAGGAATGGGACAACGACGGAGAGTGTCGCATCGATCTCTTGTGAACTTCGGTCAGTGTGACCTTTGAGCTGATAACGGGATCGAGGGACAATCAACGGTCGCCGAACGGATGGAAAGCTGCGTAGAAACTTACAATCCAGGTGAACCCCGCGACGGGGATCGGAATATCAAAAGGATGTCGGTTTGCCATGTCGTCAGGGTCGCCGTTGAAACGAGAACCAGTGACGGCGTCTAACTTACTGACTTACTGTACAGTAGTGGACATGCACAGCATTGCAAATCCTCCTTTGACGTAATTCGAGTATTACAGTAGTGGTGGCACTTATATATGTGCCATCAGCTTTATCTCGGCTGCGTCCCGTCCTCCCTCAAATGATTTTTAGAGGCAGTCAAATATCGATGTATCAGCTTCGGACCTGGTAGACGAAACAATCATGTGACAGATAGCCAGACGAACGGCGGGCAAGTAGACGAAACCGTTAAATGGCATCCGATATCGTTTCGTTGGACAGGGGGAACCTTGTGCGGCAAGTTGGAGATCGCACACCGACGTACTATGGTGACGGGGGCAGTCTCGTTGGGACAACAATAAATGGGCGGACGTGCTAGGAAAGCCGGCCGTCCGCGCTAGTGTCGAAAGCAAAGGCAAGATCGAGGAGGCCCCAGGAAGCAGGTGGCGATGGCGACGATGAGGATAGGACGGAAAACGGGGAGAAAATAGGCTGAAGGTACACAGTATACCCTGGGCGTCGCATTTCATCTGTGAGACAGCAGGCAAGGGATGAAGAGGCCAGTGCGATGCCATAGGTGTGCAAGAATCATTCTATCTTTAAAGTAGGTATTCGTCCAGCGGAGGGAATGCGAATAACTATCACTCCTTTATTGCCAACGACACAGCGATTTCAAGTTGACTCTGCCTTGAAAGAAAGCGAATATCAGAAGCAATTCGCTCCATCACCGTCTCATCGGTGTAATGGCCATCCAAGAAATCACAGCTCTCCGGCGGCTTCGATACCAGGGGGCTGGGATCCGGCACCAGCTAAGTCGTTCGCTTTCTGGAGCCGATAAACCTCATGGTGAAGCTGAAGTTGAGACCGCTCGCAATAGGGACTGCTTGATACTAGGTTCGTTAACCAGCCGTTTCTCATGACAGGACCTCCAACCTGAGCATCACGTTTGTGTCTGAGTTGCTATGTTAACACCTAGTACTGGGGCTCCTGTGAGAAACTGTCAAGATGCTTTCACTGCGGCCACTGACTGAACAATATAACGTGGGCTGGTAGTGGCCTGTGCCAACATTGTCTGTCCCGGCGGCTGCCGGTGTCAGCGGTGATATCATCATGTCCAAAGCGTTACAAACAATTTTACGCCGACGTCATATCCATTCATTCCTGTCTTGCAGGAACCCCAGGAACCACCCGCTCCCCTATTGCAGTCGAAGGTGAGAAAAGAGTGACGGAATTATTGCCTCGGATTAAGATTAACGTATACTACTTATGCCACGCCTACTCTCCGAATTTTGTTTTTTACCTTGCTGCAAGGTCTCTTTGTCCCATTTTTCACCTTTTGCTTGCGGTTAGACCATGTGACGCCATCGCGACTGTGACATCGGACACTGGAGCATCTATGCAGATTTTGCAGCAAAGTCTCCGCCAACAACAAAGTTGGCGTTTATAAAAGGAGGCTCTTTGCCCTCCTTCCCTCCTTCCCTCACCGAGCGACACAGCTGCTCTTTCGCATTATAACAAGGGAGTCTTTTAGCTTTCTACTGTCTTCCCATATTTACCCTCTCGTTTTCCCTCGTTCAGTGATTTTTTCGGATTTTGTCGCTTCGTGCATATCCCTTGCCAGGAAGAATAGCCAAGGCTCGACCTACTCCCCCACCGATACCGACTTCCTCAGCCTCAATGATGACTCCGCGTCCACTTCTTCCCTTCCGTACTCTGTCCCCATGGCGGAGGCGATGTTCTACTACTCCGGGCTGTGCTCTTCGCCCAGATTAGTGTACCGTACGTCAGCGGAGACCACGCCGTGGGCCATGCCCACCGGACCCGAAGCCTATCACCAGTTGAAGGAGCTCCGCCCGGTCTTCGGCCATAAGCTCAACGTCGTCTGGACGACGGACTTGGGTCCTAAGGTTTACCAGCTTCTGGATTCCCAGGGGGTCCTCTGGACGTCCATAGACGTCGTTCGCTTTATCAAGGTCGGAGAGGGAGAAACCGTCGGTCCCGTCGTACTTTGGATTGGTGTCGCTGCCGAGTCTCTCTCGGGCGAGGATGCGCACACCTCGGCAAACGGCTGCTTGGACCTCTTCAAGGAGTTCGACATCACTGACGTTGAGGTCGAGTTTCGAGAGTCCATCTACATCCCGTTGGCCGGTCCAAACCTCCTCAAACCCGCTTCCGACCTAGACCCAGACGTCGACGTTCGCGGTCCTCTTACTCCTGCCCTCGGGCTCTCCATCGCTGCCCAGGCCACACCTCACGCTGAGGGCACCGGCGGTATCTATCTTGCTGAAGGCGGCGACAGCAAGAAGGTCTTGCTCGTTACTGCCCGCCACGTTCTCTTCCCACCGGACAACGGGCCCCACGTCAACTACGCCCGTACAAACACCAGTGCCCCTCGCCGCAACGTCCTCCTTCTCGGCACCAAGTCGTTCAATAACTTCCTCGACTCTATCAAGATCAGGATAGCAGGACACGCCATCATGATGGAGCATCATGAGTGGCAGATCGAGGATTTGCAGGCGAGGGTAGCTGGCGCGGACAAGGAAGACGTTGAGAAGGCTAGGAAGCAGCTGATGACGGCTCAGCGGTTATTGGACGATACGAAGGAGGCGATGCAGGCCCTGGAAAAGTTTTACTACGAATCCAAGAAGAAGTGGAGCCATCCGAGCCGCCGCGTCTTAGGCCATATCGCCCGCTCCCCTCCTATCACTCCTGGTGCTGGCACCGAAAGGTTTACCGAAGATTACGCCGTCGTCGAGCTCGACAGCTCCAAGATCAAGGACGCCTTTAAGGGCAACGTGATTGACCTGGGTGCGTTTTGATCTATCTCACCAAGGCCGTTGTAGCCTGACTGTTATATCCAGGCACGAAGATTCCGAAGTACGACTTCACACTCAAGATGCGCGATGACGCCGCCCCGAGCTTCAAGTATCCATATGACCGCCTCCTCCCACTTCGGGGCCTCATCTCGGAAGACCTCATGCGCAACCCAGATATGCTCGACCACGACGGTGAATCTTGCCTGTTAGTTATCAAGAGCGGCAATGGCACCGGCGTCACCATAGGCCGCGCTACTGGTATATTTTCTTACGTCCGAAAATATTTCAGCAACCATACTCACCAGACCTCGATGGAATGGGCTATCCTCCCCTACGACCACAAGTCGGGTGCCTTCTCCGCCCCCGGCGATTCGGGCTCGATCATCGCTGACGGCCGCGGCCGCGTCGGCGGCATCCCCACCGGTGGTGCTGGCAAGATGGCGTCCTCCGACATCACCTACGCGACCCCCTTCTTCTGGCTCCTCCCGCGCATTCATCAAAACGGGTTTCCTCACGCCCACCTCTACCCGGTCATAGACTAGGCGCCGCGGCATCGACTAGAAAGACACTAGGGACGCTGGCGAGGTGGTGAGAGGTGAAGGAGACAGTCCACTGACCTCAATGAATGTATTTGTAGGGGGTCTGTCACCGTCCAGTAAACCATGTTTTCAGCGATTAAGTTTTCAGTGATTAAGATTGGATTGGATTGGCTTGCACAAAACTGTAGAGCCGCCTACATGGGAGTAGTTCCTCCATGTTGACAAGGCACTTGCGATTTGTTTTGCTTCAAAATACTTTCTCGGTGGTTGTGAGTGTCCAAGGAACTGCTTTCGAATTGTTGTGCGCGTGGTCACGGTTAACTAGCATCCAGTTTTTAATGGGATTGCCCTTCACTGGAAAATACTTCCGTCCAACCTGCTTTGTATCTTTACGCTTTCCTTCATAACTGTCTTCACGACCAGGCCTACAATATGGACTGGACTTGGTATTGTATGTCCTGGCGTTATGGCTTTCCTGATTTTTTTAGTACCTGAGGTCAGTCTGCAAGCATCTCATTGCTCTCAACTGTAATGGGTTGAGTTGCAGAAATGACAATTTGGATGCGAATGCGGGTTTGGCCTCCTATAAGAAGGTTCTTTCGAAGTATCCCCGACTACCCCACGGCGCGTGGACGATAGTACGATACAGTAAGCTTACCTCTGTTCGCGTCCCTCTCCCTGTTGATCCAATATATGAAGAGTCATTGGGCACAGTCGGATTCATTATTGGTCATGTGTTTGGGTATTTTCTAACAAGCCTATTAATCTTTGCATTCATGCTACTCTTTACGGCTGCCTTGTAGAAACTTAAGAGGTCATCCTAGTGTAAGTTCAGTGTGTCTGCTGCCCTTGGAGCCGCCAACTTTGTGCCCTCTACCCTCACCACGCTGGGTTCGGAGCCGCGACGCTCCCGGGACCTCGGTGCACCACCAAACCCAGCATGCCACTACCCTCGGCCCTGCCTCGTGTCTTGCTTGTTTCCTTTATGCCTTGGTTTGCCTCTTGTTACGACCAAACTATATGCATTGTGTCTACTCTTCATACTGTACCTTGTCGGTTCTGCTCTGTCGCTCTGTCGTCTCGATCTTTTCTTTGTCCTACTACGCTTTTCACGGGCACAGTATCTTCCAATGCTTGGCTATCTCACTTCCGTTTTCTCTACTTCCCAATCATCACGGGTTTGTGCCTTCAGGAGCCGTACGATCACCTTCGTACCCATACTTTAACGCTCAGGCTCTACCTCCTCGCATCGACCACGCTTAGCTACTATTCTCGACGTATATAAAGACTCTATCTTGTGGGATGAAAGGGGTAGCGAAGAGTGTACTCGGGGACTCCCCTTCTGTTCTCAATACCCCTCAGCACAAAAGCCTTTAAGTTGTCCACATTTGCCTCCTCTCGCCTTGCATCTGGTCTGTCTTGTTTCCCCTTGTCTCATCTCTCCCTTTTCCACTGTTGTTGCCTAAGTTTTTCGCGTTGAGCCCTCGCTCTCCTCCATTCCCTCTTCCCTTTGGCTCCTTACTCAATCTCGCCCATACGCGCTGTAGCATGGATAAGTGGTAGAACAACAAAGAATGTAGGGGAGAGGAATAAGCTGAATGCTCAGAGGTCCGTAGGTAGATCCGAACACTGTTTGTAAACAGGTCCAAATGAAGCCACCCGAGATGTGGAATATATTGTCTCTACGCAGGAGTTGGATGTTGAAGGATATCTTAAACCGTCCTTGAGACTTCCCACCACCTTGGTCAACTGGAACCGCTCAAAGGATCTGTACTGATCGCGATCAAGCTTATTTCAACATAGCCAGTCACGCGGCCATTGGGCTGACAATGGAATCTGGAGAAAACCAGCAGTCGCATAACAACTCCGAAGCTACATAGAAACTTTGCGGTACAGGTGACTCGAAGACATAGACTTGACAGTTATCGAAGCAATAAGTGTTTGTGACGACGAGTAGCAGGTGTGGCATGTGGATAAGGTTGGGCCTGCCGGGCGGGGACTTACTTCAGTCTGGGGCAGATAAGATCCGAAATATATTTGCGCAATTCTAGATCGCACATAGGATGAGTGTTCTCGTCACACCTTCCCTGCTCTCTTAGCATTGCGAAAGGCGACAAAGTACTGACTGTAAAACAAGAAGGTATGGATGGTCGAAAAACGACGCAGCAATCGCTCAAGATTTCACTGGCCATCAGACAGGGATCGATAAAGGAGGATATTACATAATTTCTCAGGAACTCGCGCAAGATAACTTACGGTGTTGGTTGACAGGCTGGCACTGGCAATAGCCTGAGATACAGTACCTGATTGCCATGCTCACAGCGCCCTTCTGACCTTCGGTAAAAACATTTCTTTCCTGATGCACGTCTAAGTCTACCGCGCGACGCTGGAGAAACGGGTCACTACAGGTGGAGATATCACAGATTCACAATATATGGAACCGGGACCTAGCCAACCAGCAACGATGCCGCGCCCCCCACAGCTGCCTGCCGATGTTGAGCAGGTAGAGCTTCAGGTTTTACCTGCAGGATTACCTGCTACCGTTGAGCCTCCGCCTGGAAATGCAGACCCAGATGACCTGGAAGAAAATGAAGCTGACGCGCCGCCTCCGCTCGGGGTCAAACTTACCGGGTACAGATTACTCAATCTGGCCGTGTTACTTGCATTTGGAGTCGCCAAGTTTGTCTTGTCGTTGCAAGGCCAGTCCGTCGCGCCGACCGGATTGGACTGGATCGCCGGCTCGATGTTGACAGCCATGTGAGGCGCTGCTTCCCTGCGTTGGTCTCGTGGTTGCGCTTACTTTTAATGATCCAGATTGTATTGGATTGGCCTGTACGAGACAGTAGAACCACCTAAATGGGTGTGGTTTCTCCACGTTGATTGGGCGCCTGCGATTGGATTTTCTTTGAAATGCTTTCTCGGCGGTCGTGAGTGTCCAAGGACTTGCTCTCGCATGGTCGTGCGCGTGGTTAACTAGATATAGTTTTTCAAGCATTTGTCTTATACTGGACAATGCTCCCGTTCTGCCTATTTATTGGGATTCCTGTCCTTGCGCTTTTGCACTTCTCTAAGTTCAATGCCTCATCCGCTATACCCGTTCTATTTTCTTGGCTACTCGTTGCTTTCCTGATTTTTGTGCACCCTGAGGTCAGTATGCAGGAATTTTGTTGCTCTCACCTGTAATGGCTTGAGTTGCAGAAATGGCGCGTGTGGAACCGAATGTGGGTTCGGCCTCCTATCAGACGGTTCTTCCAGAAATACGGCTCTAACTACCCCACGCGTAGACGATACAGTAAGCTTATCTTCTTTCGAGTGTGCTCATTATTGAACCAATTTAATAGGACTGCCAGGCAAGGCTGGATTCATTATCGGTCTTCTATCCGGGCTTCTTCTAACTGGCTTCTTACCACTTGTCTTAATGCAACACTTTCTGTACGTCAGGTCGAGATCGCTACCCGTTGAGTCACCCTAGCCAAATTGTGAGGCATTATGTGCTCCACCTTATTATCATTTTTGGCCGCCTTCTAAATGACCATGAATCTGGCTTGAGTTAGTACTTTGTGTGTGCAACATCTGGTCTCGACGGATTCTCGCCCTTCTCACCTTCCTTGGTAAACTGATCGGAACCATCAGTAATAACCCCGCCTGCCCATGTTGGTCCGCAGCACGGTTGCGTTACTAGTAGTAGATCGCTCGACGAGCCCCGCAAGAATCAAAGCGATATCATCACGCCCTGATATAATCGTCGGACCTTGCCAAGCGGACAAAGCCGTGCGGTGTACAGAGACCACATGCCCTTTGCGCCAATATCGGTGCGTCGAATGCCTTCACAGGGAATACACAGTCTACTGCACGCGTGCTGTCGGGGCTGCCTTTGCCGTTCGCGGACAGAAAAGAACATCTCATCAAGCTACGGGAGGTGGATGCACGAGCACCAAACATTGTTTCCGTCAGAATTGTAAGCCTGAGCTCGGAGGGTGGGAAAGAAGACTGCCGCGTGTGAATGATGTTCCTAATCGGGGTGCAGACAGAATGCGTCCTCAACCGTCGTTTCCACTCACTGCAAGCTGCGAGTCCGAGTCCGAGTCGTTGGGCTTCCAAGCCTTTCTCTCTTCCACCGCCCAAATACCGTTCCATTTCGAAAGCGAGCTTTGGAGACCCCCAAAATGACACAATATGACCCTGATAAATGGATTGCACAGCTCATGCGCTGCGAGCACCTTCCCGAGTCCGACATGAAGGTCCTTTGCGACCGCGTCCGTGCAATCCTCGTGGAAGAGTCCAATATCCAACCAGTCTCAAGTCCTGTCACAATATGTGGTGACATCCACGGCCAGTTTTGGGACCTTCTTGAGCTGCTCCGGAAGGGTGGGTCCGTCCCAGACACGAGTTACATATTCATGGCACGTACGTGAGACGCGACAGAGGTTCCATCTCGCTGATAGTCGTTCCTTCTTAGGGAGACTTTGTCGACCGAGGACATTATAGCCTCGAGACCGTATCTCTTCTTCTTGCGCTCAAGGCGCGGTGCGTGAACTTAATCATCCTCTCGTTGCCTTTGACGAGCTTGGCATCAAGCTACCCCGATAAGATTTCCCTCCTTCGCGGGAACCATGAGAGTAGACAAATAACGCAAGTCTATGGGTTTTACGGTATGCTTGCTCACCCTGCACATCCCTCCGCTATCCAACACCTTATGGAGAGGAGTGTCAGCAAAAGTACGGCAGCGCCTCAGTATGGAAAGCGTGTTGTAATGTCTTCGATTACCTCAACCTTGCTGCGGTACATGTCCATTGCTATCTCATATCCAGCCTCCCGTACTATCCTATCCATCATACGCCCAGATCATTGACGGCGAAGTGCTCTGCGTCCACGGTGGGCTCTCGCCGGACATTCGTACCCTCGATCAAATCCGCGTTCTCTCCCGGGCACAGGAAATTCCCCACGAAGGCGCATTCTGCGGTGAGTTAGATTAACGTGCTGGATGCTAATACGTGACGTGCTGATACCTGTTTACCTTTGTAGACCTCATGTGGTCTGATCCAGATGATGTCGAGAACTGGGCTGTTAGCCCACGCGGTGCAGGGTGGCTCTTCGGTGGCAGCGTAACGCGCGAGGTACGCCCGCCCTTCTTTTCTTCGCCCCTCTCTTTTATTGAGACGTATGCGCAGTTCAATCATGTCAACTCACTATCCCTTATCGCACGCGCACACCAGCTTGTGCAAGAAGGCTACAAATATATGTTTGATGAAGCACTCGCGACTGTGTGGTCTGCGCCGAATTATTGCTACCGGTGTGGGAACATGGCTGCAATTCTTACTGTTCGGGAGGATAGCACACGTAGCTTCACGGTGTATGGTCCGGCCGAGGAGAACGAGCGTGACACGGCGCAACAGCGGACAAGACGCGCGGTGCGTTGTCTATTTACCCGATGACACTATCTTGCCATACTCATTCAGGTTTCCTCAAAAGGGGAATTTGCCGTATTTTGTGTAGGTCAGAGTGGATGTCATTGCATAGATTCCAGTATTAGTCAAGCTACCTCGCCGGACCTTTCTCCCACAGCTTGAGGCACTGCGCTCTTACGCGGGACTGGAGGCCTTGTTTTTTTTCTGTCTGTCCTCTGGCGCTTTCGTAAGCTACTTTTCCATCATGGTGGTGCCTTGGACGTTCTGGAAGAGCAGCGCCTAAATTCTCGTCACGTGCTGACACACTAGGCTGACTGGCGGCACAAAACTGAAACCTGCCCCTGGTTCCCGTGCCTCCAACCCTACGCCACAAATGCCTCTCAACCGCTGGCCATTTTAAGACCACGCAGAGTCAAGTGGAGTGTGGACCTCCTTGCTCGCTTGGGAGCCGGGTATCAGCACCCTAGGCACATTTTGCGGCAACTTTGGATCATGCCGCCGATCACCTCTGATGTATCCACTCCCAAAAGCTTTCAAAATCAACAAGGCCAAACGAATGAGCGGTGGGTGGTGGTGGGACGGACACGCCGGCTATCGACCCTGGATGAGTGGGGGTCCGATCTGGAATGTAGGGTTACAAGCACCGCGTATCTCAGTGCAGAATTGGGGCCCAGTGACCCGCTCGAGATGCTGTAATGATGCCGGGACATTCCTGACTTTCTACCACCATGGACATCAGCCAACAGGACTACCTTCTCTCTTCCCCGGAAAGAACGATACTCTACTATCTAAGGAGGGGACGGTCATAACGAAGTTAACAAGTCTAAAGAGAGCACCAGAGCATAATACGTTAAGAAGAATCGACCGCCTGCCAGTAGACCATACTTACATATTGGATAATGTTGGCCTTTGGTCGACGAATCCACTCAATGGTTCGGGCTTTGATACAAGAAAAATCTCAATTATAGCTATTTTCAGATCGTTAGACCGCTTTCGATCGCAATCATCCGTTTTGTGTTTGTGAATATTGACAAATGGAACCCAACGCTCCACCAAGCCCCACCACTCCACGGAAGATGACAAGTTCCTTATTTTACCCGGTCCCAATTTAGTAATATTATTTGCTTGTCCGGGTCCACTGGTAAATTCGCAAATGATGATTGCGATCACAAAAGCGGCCTAGCGATCTGAAAATAGCTGAAATAACAAAACTGATCGAGATGACCTTTTACTCACGGCGATTTGCCCCACTTACGATCTCTGTGAGGGTACCCGACCAGTCGCCACTTGTGTACACCAAGCCAGACACACCCCGGACCTAGGGCGCAGCGGCGGCAGCGCCCCATCGAAGAAGTTGAAGTGGGTTTCTGAAAACGCGACGTGCGCTAGTGTAGAGTCACGCACGTGAGTGTTTGCCTCTGAGTTCCACTTGCCAAGTGTTTCATCTTCTACATCAGGGCCAGACGCTCTGTATTCGCGCTTTTACAGTACACCGGAACTGTCAGTGATCACCCCACTGCACGTGTGTGTCAGTGATCGCTTCTCTCATGAAATCGACCCTTACTAACACGTCTGTATCTAGAATTTGAGCCTGGATGGAGGTAGATAGCTCCATCGGCCTTCCGACCAGAGCAGACTGCGTCTTCCATCCACCTGCAACTCCACAACGGACATTCCGACGCAGTTCCGTGGGCTGCGCACGGCCAATGTGAAGTTTCAGTACGTGATGGGAATCTCTATGTTGGATTGGACTGTTCCGTCGCGAGCGCAGCTGCCACCTTTACTCCATGTGTCTGGCAGTTGACGACAGAACCCGCAGCCACTGTAACTGCATTCAGTGATGCCGCGGTTCGAGTCGTCAGGTTGGCAAAGACCGTGACCGCCACATCGTCGAGGCAGGAACCTGGCAGTTTGCGTCGGTTTTTGTGCCACACAGTCCTACCTACTTTGGTCCTCAATGCTAGTGGGAGGTTGATTATTAAGATTCACGACTACCGGACCGCTGCCGACCGCGGCAACACTAAATTATGTCAGCCTGCGTTGGAGGTACTATGAGTCTACCCCGTTGGGCGCGTTGCATGGCAAGATGGCACATTTTCAATGGTGCAGAGAAGGTAACTCAATGCTGGTAGTTGTGTTGAGGCCTCGACTGGACCAGCCTGGCTCAGTCCCACTCATAGCTTCGTAGCTACGTCGAGGGGCCGGTTCAAGTTCACACTCGCTGGTGACTTATCCGAGCGAGGTTTTTCTCGTGCATGGCAGCTTCTCTTGCACTCAGCACACAGAATCATTCCCCTACTAGAGCGGAACGGATATTGAGGGGTCCCTTGCTGGCTAGAGGAATTACTCATGTTACGGCGCCATTGGCCCTGAACCCGCGTAACGGGCCGCGTTAGTCAACCGATTCGACTTGGCGATCAAACTGACTACTTATTGCCTACCTATTTAGGGTACTAGGATCCCCTTGGGCGGGATCGTGCTACGGGAAGTCCAAGTCCCTCGTTTCTTTAGGCCTGATGTTTTCCAGAAACTCACCTTGTCTCCCACCTGACTTGACATCAATACACATGCCGTGGTGAGATGGTGTGTAATACTAGGACACAAATCTGACCGATAAAGGAGAAAAAGGCTGGTGAGCACTTTCGGAGCAATACGAAGGAGAAACCAATGGGTCAACTGGGAAGAGATCGGGTCTAGGCGGACAGACGAGTTAGTATTGTTACTAAGCCTCTCCAGATAAAGAAGCACATCTTCGGAGACGTCCCAGACGCGTCGCGTGAGAGTCATAGCCGACCTGGCGAATGGAATCGGGAGTGGTTAACCTCTGGAGTAAAACAAAGGTCCAACACGAGCAGTCGCATGACACTCCGAACACTCACCTTCTGGGCACACGGACGTACAGAAATGGATAGACCTGCCGTTTCTTGCGAAGACAGTGACCAGAGTGAGGGGTTTTCGGCAGGATAGCCAAGTAGGCAAGGGATCAGGTGGGCATATGCACTCCCAGCTGATGTGAATTCATGGCAGGACCTGAATAACAGAGATTCCGGGGTTGTGTAGCCCGGGAGAGGGCTCTCCAAATCACGAGTCGATGCAAGAACCAGTCCGCTCTTCGGACGCCAGTGTTAGGATTGAAGAGTGCGTACTCCACCCGCCCCAGAGCCCAGCTCAGTGGAAACCTCCCAGAAGTGCATCGGCGTGCACTTAATTGGCCGTAGCGCCGTCGTGGTGTTGAAAAGCATTTCAGTTGGAGAAGAGTAGAACGACTCGGGACCGCTATTTTGGGTGCGGAATAGACCCGGAACAATCTGAGTCAGGAATGCCCTCGTGAACATACCACTCAAGCACCTTGTTAGCGTTGGCTTACTAAACTCGTAATTCAGGACCTGGCTCAACCATGAACACGCATAGTAATC
The DNA here is from genome assembly GCA_003313725.1 of Russula sp. MG48. Taxonomy (NCBI): domain Eukaryota; kingdom Fungi; phylum Basidiomycota; class Agaricomycetes; order Russulales; family Russulaceae; genus Russula; species Russula sp. MG48. The sequence goes on along the minus strand of QLOS01002014.1, from coordinate 4,199 downwards.
GGGTTTCTGACCCCAGAACGACAGCATTAGATTTCTGCTTCCTTGGTAGTGGGGTAGGTTTTGCTGTTGTTAGTCGAAGACCGTCAACGGGTAGGTTCGAGTTCTATGCATCGTAGTGGTGCACTCGACCCAAGATCTGAATAACATCAGTTCCGAGCACTGAACATATTTAGGCAGACCGCGCAGGTACCTAACGCCCTCTATGACATATGCGTACCCCGTAAGCCTAACCATGGAGCTCAACTGACTTGACACTGGTATTTGGCGCCGGACCCTTCCTTCCTTCCTAATCCATCACCAAGCGCAGGCTGAAACGCATAAATACTGGGGTGAATGCTCAGTGATTGTCATCGTACATCCACACCCTCAGAGAACTCAAGTACCTACAATGAGCCACCGCCACACGAATCCTCCCCACCGTCCCACAGAACCTCCCCACCATCCCACAGAACCTCCCCACCATCACACAGAACCTCCCCACCATCACACAGATCCTCCCCACCACCATCACACAGATCCTCCCGACCATGATAGTATGCATTGAATCCTGCCCTTTTGTCTCGTTTGCCTGCTAACGAGCCCAACTCATACAGACCTCGACGACTGGCTCCACCGCCACCACCACATCGTTCATGGCCTAGAGGCCGGTGACGGAGACCCCGTCCACGTATTCGCCCAGGCCAATGGGCCTATCTTCGGGCATAGCAAGTGGTGGCACTTCACCGTACACTGGCTCTTCTGGTCCTTCTCCTGGGGCGTAAGTACCACTAGCTTGATGGTTGACCCTCCAGGAACCTCGCACGTTAACGTTTCTTTCGGTTTTGATAGCTCCAAGGGCTCATCGACCTGAGCACGTTGATCATCGATGCTACTCTGTCCATCCACCTCCCCATCCTGGGTACGACAAAGCTAATCAGCGTGAAAGGACCCCTCACTGGTAACGGTGTCCGGGTCTCGTTCAATATCGGGATCGTGAAAGGCGACGCACGCTTCTACGCGGTGGACCGCTGGCTTTGGGTGCAGATGACGGTCACCGAACTCGTCCACCGCCCCTCCCCTCCTGCGCCTGCAACCAGGACCGTCAGGCTCCTCCAGATTCCGCTGACTCTCCCTCACGTCCAGTCGGAGTATGTTAATTATTTCTTCTGACGATGTGATAGTGTAGCAGAGTTTAACCGGTTCTCTCCAGGTCCACTTGAACAACCAATGGCGACAGACTTTCGCCTCAAATAACCGTATGAGTTCCGTTTGTTTCTCGAGAAGACCCATAAAAAGAAAGAAAAAAAAAAGAAAAAGCTACTTTCTTGATTGCGCCGTAGAAAGAGCTGTACGATTGTAGGGATGACGGCGGCGAGGCTCCGACGAGATTTGCAGTGAATGACATCGTTTGTCTGTGTTATCGTGTATCGGCCAAACTGAATTGTGAAAATTTTGTGGGAAAGCTCGAGCGTGCTGAAGTACTACAGCGATCCCCATGACTGTCGGCTGTGAGGTCGTAGTGGGGAGTCATGCTTATGTGCCAGTGCTTGTCCGCGGCGTCTTGAATTCTACAGTGCCCTTGTCGTTGAACTACTGCCTGACCCAGATGGCATCTGATGTATGACAGCCAGTTTTGTCTAGCCGTGAGACAGTGACACGACTACCCCCATTGATTCCAAACTCACATGGTGTAACGCGCACACGGACGCGCGGGTGACTTCGAAAGAAAAAGAGAAAGTCAGACAAGGTAAAAGAGGTCGACGGCGCGACCGCTGAGGCAAGAACGACCATGAAGCGTCGACCGTAAAGACATAAACGAACTCCAGAGAGCAGAGAGAGGATAAATCCACGACGTGGGGGCTCAAGACGCACGACGGCTCGGTGGCTCGGTTTCTGCGTTGCAGGGCTAGTCGAGGAGAACACAGAAGCAACGAAGAGCCTTGCAAAAGAGAGGTTTCACACAAGAAGATTTGGAGAGGAGGATACGGTGAGCCAGCCTTCGAGGAGACCATAAATAGTAACAGCAGGGTGTGAATAGCAATGACGAGGGGGGACCTTGCCCGCGGCGAGGCGCGGATGGATCGTGGACTGGAAGGGCCGAGACTGCGGGACTGAATGGTTGCTGGCCGTCCGCACGTCAAGGAGAGGGGTATGATATGTAAGACGAACGGTGTCTATCGAACATGGATGTGCTAGAGCGAAACCGGGATAAGGGAATGTAGAAATTTGTCGTGGTAGAAAGGCGAGGGAGGACGGGTAGCCCGTGTACAGTAAATCGAGACTTTAAAATTAAGCATTTAACACGTAAAACGAGACGCGGAAGGAACGTTAGGGAGGGGCGTCTGACTTAGGGCGTCTGACTTCGGCCGGGCTAAGAAGGGTCCAGACGAGGAGGGCATTGACGCGCTGACGACTTCTGGTGAGAGGAGAAGCAAGCAGATAAGATGGCTTGGATCGGTGCCGCCGGTGTTCCGAGCGCAACGGGCGTGCCCACGTTACAAATGGCTTGGTCAACTTGCCGATAGAGGATGTTCATACGTACCAGGTCATGCGGACCTCGAAATGAACAGGGTAATGTAGAACGTCGAGAATGGTACCTACGATCCACATGAGTCTACGTGGGTGTGCTGTGCGTTTTGCTGCGCTGGTTCTAAGAATCTATGAAGTTCAAAGGACTCCAACTGCACGCTGAGCGGCGTCGTCTTGGCTCATCGTGCTACTGCCAGTGGAACAAACTTAATTTCAATTTGGGTGTGGCTTCCTGGAAGAGCGTAGTAATTTTGTAGACCCGTGCCAAGCCATTTTGATAGTTTTCGCATGTCGAACATAAAAATATCTCCAAAGCGACATATTTTGTAGGGCTAGACAGCATCCCTCTGCTGACCAGCGAAGCCCTCGCCCAATAGGTGGCAAGTAAATCACAAGAACGGATCTCCTATACAGAGATGACCAGCTTTGACAGTTGCCTGGTAAAGGCCGGGACGTTGGTCCAACTGAAACTGCGATAAGTTTTGTAAAAAGACGGCAGCGAGGATACCGCCCGCAAATGTCAGGGTAAGGGCGCGAAGAATGACAACTGGGGCGAATGGCTCGTCACTGAAGCAGATTGCGGGATCCATGACTGAATCGAAAATCGTATGTAGGTATCCCTGTCGTACACACTACAAGCTCCCATCATACAGTTTCTCATCGTCGAGTTCCTGACGAACTCCCCGACCTTGCATCGGGGAACAGCGAGCGGGCCCATTGGCGCAGCCAGCCCGCAGCGCTACCTTCTTTTCCAGGTTGTGATGCATAGCGTTGAGACGTAAGGCGGCGTAGCAAAGGCTGTATGAACACGGACGCGGTACCCCTGTAAAAGGCACGTCAAGCAGGTCCGGGCATGCGGCACGCGACGCACCAAAGTAGGCCCTGTATCAACGGGTTTAACACTTGATCTCGTATGGTGACCCAGACGACAGACTGCCAACCAGGACCCGCGACTTCGAGTCTGGCCAGGTAAGTCGGTTCGAAGCGCACGTCTGGAATCAGGGAAGGCTGCAAACGCTTCGGACTATCGCGTTTTGGATGAGGGTGCAAGCGCGCCTGGTTCTCCACATGACTGCGAGAAAGAGCGAGAGCAGTGATGTAGTCTGGGCGTGAGCCAGTGGGCTCCTTAGACATGACCGTCACGGTTGAGCTTAGGCAAGTGGACTGTAGTCACTACAGGAACACACGTTGGGCGGAGCCGATGTACGGTAATTGCCGAAAACTTGTGCGGCGCCTCGCACTCAGGCTGGCATGAACAAACCGGCACCACAAAAGAAAGAAAGCGAAACGACATGTTTACACACATTTCATCAAGAAACTAGATAAAGGAAAAGAAAGCCGAGCGAGTCGACAGATTGGCCGTATTTCTTGGCCGTTACTCGCCTATCTCAAATCTCCGAGTCTCTCACTCCCAGAGGCACCATTTTCAATCCTGCAGCGCGACGAAACCACTGCGCCCGCTCGGGAAGCTCATTCGCCTTGCGCGTTCAGCCATTCCGCGACCTCGTTGCTGAATGTCCTGTCCGGCCGACCATACCGATAAACCCCTTGAGCGCGCCGCATAGCATGTCACCGTCACCGTCACCGGACGCTTCGTGTTCTCCGGCCCAAGGGCGAGTGGAGCCCTGCGCGCGAGGACGGCTTGTTCATAGCTACGCAAGCCATCTGTATGGTTATGCATCCGCGAGTAC
>QLOS01002011.1:0-15507 GCA_003313725.1 Russula sp. MG48 | reverse complement strand
AGACGCTGCAAGTCCCTCGAGATTAGGGACGCAGGCAGCGGCGATCCCCTTTGGTGCACAACCCCAAGTCGAGGGTTCGATGCAGGGGAATCAAAGTCAGGCAATCGGCCTGAGGATCTGAGGGTTCACAAGACGAGTGGGGAATACGATAGCCACCTAGGGCCAGAGCGTAGCTCGGTATTGGTACGAGAAGAATAAGCCTAGTGTTACAGCTACAGTTTAAGCTACCTTATATAGTCAGGGATCGCGAGAGCGGACTTCCTACTGAGTCATGTAAGTGAAGTGGCATAGTGCGGTCGTGGGTTCGAGACGGTCAGAAGGTCATATATAGAGGGAAGATGAAAAAGCGTAACAGAAGCTCTCCAGGAAAAGTTTGAGAAGGAGCAGGCCACACGGAGACGAGCTGCAGTACTTATAGCCCTCACAGGTGCTCCACTGCTTTGGAGTTCACTGCCACAGACTCTGAGGGCATTTGCAGTAGCAGTCCAAACAACTGGCTTCCACCCATTATCATGGCTTGATTCCCAGCTGCTTGCTCAGCCATCAGCTCACAAGTGCTGCATCATCTGCAGCACACCAAACTACTCATTTCGGATTGGCCTTTGAAATAGCTGCCACATTGAAGTGTTGTTGATAGGGGTGTTCTCCTTATTGCCCAAATCAGAATTTTTTGTGTGATTGTGAGGAAGTTGTCCAAAGGAGTGTTTCTCTTGTGTAGCAGAACAGAAGGAGTGAGGGCAATGCGTGAAGGGGGGGGAACGAAAAAGAGGCACAGAGCCTGAAATCACGGCGTGACAGCTCCAGGTAAGATAGGTCGGTTTGTATGTGACTTTTTGTACTGCGCACGAAGGGTGATGAGGGCAAGCGTTGCTCCGACACTGGCACTGCAGTGCTCCGTTACCAAAAAGCTATCTCCTCATTCAAAAATGCTTAAACAAACAATGTGGAACCACAGATTTGTTTGAAATGCTTATCTTAATGATTCCTTGGTTGTAGAATATATGTTTTACACTCCCCTCAAGAGCCTTCGGTCTTTTCACTCTTTTGCCGCTTTTTGTCACATTTGGTCATGTGATACGAACCGTACATGAATGCGACCTATCTTACCATAGGATAGATGCGCGTCCCGAACTCTGATTTTGCCCAGAACCTGTTACCATTATCAAATATTTTTCGCGGGGCCTGCCAAGCTAGTGCTCCAGCCATAAGTTGGTATGAGTAAAGATTATATAATTTGAATTTTTCACTTTTTTTTTTTAATTACTACAATAATTTAGTGTGAGAAAAAAAATTCAGCACAAGCTGCCGAGCCACATTCGATCTCAGCCCTATGGCTGTAAAAACCAAAATAGGGGTCTCCCTCTTTGAAAACCGCTGTAACAAGAATGCAGAGAATCCCGCCTCATGGCGTGAACAGTTCAGTATTTCCATACTAATGGAAAGGCGTTGTGGTCGACGGACTACGTCTGGAGTCTTAATCCTAGCCTGCATTCATACCATACAACGATGCCAATGAAGACCCAAATGTCAAACCAGAAGATATCTTGAAGCACGAGCATTCGGAAGAAGTGGCTCTTGAAGACTGGGTATATGATGGACATTCAACTGACAACATCCCAAAGTACGGCGACATTGAGTTGCCATTGAGGGACATGTACGCACTCGGTTCCATCTGCACGCTACCTCTGTTCTTATCTTCTGATATCCGTGGTGCAGTTTGGGACACTGGCACGGCTATTTTTACGAAGACGACGGCACCTGAGAAACCAAAGGAACAGACACAATGATGACATTTGTACTCGAGCCTGCTGACGGCGAGCAAAACTTCAAAGCAAATGCCTGGTCTATCAGAGGACCCCATACGATCACTGGATCCTTGTCCAGGGGCGAAAATGATGTGGTGCAAATCAAGTTCCAGATGTCGTCCCAAAATACATTTTGGCCTGTTTTCTTCAGCGGCCACTTTGATCCCGGCTGCGATGCCTTGACCGGCGTCTGGGACTTGTCAGCTGGCCAAAACCACACCGCTGGCCCAATGGAGTTTCGCCAAATTCTACCTCGTTATCTCACCGTATACCCCAGTATCAAAGAACTTTCGGACAATAAACCTCGCGCCCTGTGGAGATTCGCAATCACCACTGTGCGGAACGACATTCGTCAGGAACGTTGGTCGTGGTCGTACTTCTCCCAGCGTCGAGATGACCGGGAGATGGTGATCTCCCTGATGCTCCGTTACCTCCACCATGGGACGCCGCTCAATGAGGAAGAAACTCAACGGATGTGTACAATGGCACAGCGGCTTACATCGGCTGATGCATGCTTCTATGGTTCGAGGATCAATCATATACGTGCACATACATGGGTCCACGGGTGAGTCCCGAAAGTTGCAAGTGTTGGTTCTTAACGCTAATACAGAGCGCAGGAACGCTGATTGTGATTCATGTGGTGGACTCATCGGTGGGGCTCGGTTATTCTGTCTCGAATGTGCCCACAAGAGCATGGAGGCGTATATCCCCTTGAATTTATGCTGCAAGCCAGAGTGCATTTCTCGGCGTATAACACACCGCCAAGACCTCGAAGCAGAACATGAACCCAACCATAAACTTGTTAAGGTGAGAGCGTCTTTGCTGAAACGTCAGGAGGGCCGTGCCCGCACTGCGGCACATGCGGCGTTCAAGCGAGTAGAAGAGACCTGCAAAAAGATCGCAATACTTTCTAGGGAGTCCCAAGAGAAAGAGAAGACTCGACGGGATGCGAAGAATCCGTCGAGTTTGGAGCAACCTTTCACGGAGACGCTGTCTACAAGTGACAACCACAATGGGCTGGCTCCTCGGGGTGGTATTGAAAGTGGTGCCACAGTCATCTGCCAGTGGGATACTTCCGATGGATCGGAAGATGAGATTTCACATGACGCAATACAAGTTCCGGGGCTGCCTCAGACCCAAGACAACGATTTGCCTACATGTGGCGAGTGCCATGGTCCTTCTGACTCGGACGCGCCACGCGGCATTCTTAGACGATCTTTTCATCTGCGACGTATGCAATACAGGCGGTGTCCATGTGCTCACACGCAACTCTGGGATGTATTTTGACACGCACCCTCTCATTCGCTGCCTTACGCCAGAGATGGACGATGAATCAACCTCAGCAACGGAGAAACGACTCGTATCCATAGAAGACCGTCTCAGTGACATGCAGACACGATTTGATGATCTTAATTCTCGGTTTGACAGTCGGTTTTGCAATATTGAGCAACTCCTTCACAGGCTGATAGTAGCCGCCGGAAACTCGGCGTAGTCATAGATTACCATCCTGACACAACAGATTTTTCTTGCTAACGCTGTACTTGGTTGATACTTGCGCTGGTCCTTTCATGTTCTCGTTTCGTCAGCTGCCACCGTGATGGCGTCGTCATATGATCATGTTTTGTTCAAGTTCAAGTTGGCAGTCATAGTCTCGGTTTAGCATGGAAAAGCGGCCCCTGAAATACACCCCAGGTTTGGAGATCTTCCCATCAATAACCTCCATTAAAAAGACGAGGAAAGGGCACATTTTTCAGGCACTTGGTCACCGATGAGGTATATCGTACTGCAGTGGCCAGTGTGGTATCACATGATCGAAGCTGTTGCGTGACCCCCAAGATGGCTGGCTTAACTTGATTCGGTGCCAGTGGTTCAATTATTCAAAACATCATCGAGCAGCTCCTTCATAGGCTTGTAGAAACTGCCAAAGGTGCTGTGTAGTACGTGTGATCACCATCCTTGACAGGAATAGTTCTTTGTTGCAACTTAAAATCTGGCCATACCAAAATGATGGTCCTGAGGGTATCGCCAACAATAATGTTCGGGATACTTCCCAAGGATGGAAACTGAAAAAAAAAAAAAAGAAAATCCAGAAGGCGTTACACAGCCTGAGGCCTCGGGGTCACGGTCGCCATCACTGGTGCGGGACTCAACATCATAGCGACTTGCCTAAATGTGGCCGCAAGTCCAATTCTCCTCTTTCCTTGTGCTGGTATAGTATTATATTGTTTGGATGCAAGGGTCATAGTCTACTCATCTAAGTGACGTGTCATCCTGAGCCATCACTGGTACACGACCTTTTCAAGTTTGACGTCAGTGATACTGATCGGATGGCCGTGCCAGTGGTACCCCCGGACCTCGGGTGCGGCTCGTTCGCCCTGCCCTGTCAATGCTGTGGTTCATTCAGGGCAAATTCTTGGTGAGCTCCTCCATCCTCCCTAGAAGCGCGCTAGGCTTTCCTCCAACAATTATCCTCTCTAGAGTGTCAACGAGTCTCCTTCTCCCTCGGGGGACACAACATGCACGAACAACACTGTTCGCCTTGACCCAGTCCCTCCTGGAATGAAAAGCATGCACCTTCCTTGTCAGTCCCTCAGTTCTTTTCTATCATCTCTGAATTGGCGTGTTTCTTTCGTCTTCGTTACTGCTCTCTCATATTCTGCACCGCGTCTCACGTCCCATGCATATACGTGGTAGATAATTCATTCCAAGGTTTTATGAAAAGCAGTTTCCCGAAGGAGCTATCAAAATATTGTTGAGAATACACAAAATGTTTCTGTCTCAGTCTTTCAATGGCGTTATCACACCCTGATGGGGAATGCTGTCGTAATGATGCAGTGTCGTCATCCTGGGTGAATCTGCTCCACTATCACCCTATTCACCCACTCAGTAGTGTTCGGATGCAAAACGGCATAGGAGGGTACATACAATGAAGTTTTGCGGGAAACCGAGATCGAATGGTTTCGCGCTGTCGATGCGCTGGATTTGTTCTGGAGAGAGCGAGACGTCCAGAGCCTGAATGTTCTGTTCGAGGTGCTCAACCTTCCTCCCCCCTACGATTGGGAATACATATGGGGTCTTGTGCATGACATACGCAATTGCGACTAGTCAACAAAGCTCCTGTCAGCACAGCCTCACTCGCCCATCTGGAGAATGAGTGCACTGGAAGTGATGCTCTCTACTCCAACCTCGCTTGTGATCTGCTCGAGCACAAGGCACACCTTTCTCTCCTCTTCCGTACGCTCCCAATTCGAGGTTAGGAGAATGCGGCCCTTTTCGCCAGTCTCGCGTCGGCGCGCCTCCTCTGCATCTGATCGAATTTTGCCGCCGGCAAGGACGTCCCATGGGGCAAGTGCGAGTCCCTCAGAACGCGCCATCGGAATAATGTCACGCTCGAACGATCGCTCGAGTACGCTCCACCTTCCCTGGTAAATCGAGAACGGTGTCTTCCCATGGTCCTTCGCGTATTGATTCGCTTTGGGCACAACCCATGCTGGCGTGTTTGATATTCCCTATTAAGCGAGCTAAGCAGTGTAGTTTGCAGAGGAGAGAGGAGTAGCATACCAGATAGAGCACTTTGCCTTGCACGACCAGGTTATGAAGTGCATTCATGATCTCCTCAACAGAAGTGGTCCAATCCCACCGGTGCACGTACAAGATATCGATATACGACGTACGCAGCTTTGCAAGAGATGCCTCGATGGAGAGGTGTAGAGATTTTGCGTGATTTCCATAGTAGTTCACTTTGTGAGTGACCTTATCCTGGCCCTGCTTGAAGTTGATTGTATACTGACTATGTTATTAGTGATCATCCTAGGGTGGAATGCGGGGGACGTCTGGATCTGGACTTGCCTTGGTTGCAATCACAAGCTGGTCCCGAATGCCCCGTTTCTCAGCCCACTCGCCTATGAATTCTTCGGAGGTTTCGTCCTGACTGCGGTCAAATATTAGTTGCAGAGCAGCTCGAAAAGCTTCACGATTCATGGCGTACTAGAAATTCGCGGTGTCTATGAAGTTTCCCTGTTCAATGAGACTTAGTGGAGTATATGTAATGTAAGGGATAAATGTTGGACCTACGCCAAGATCAAAATAGGCGTCAAGGAGCTTGAAAGAGGATTCCTTATCCATGGAACCCATGCCGAACTGCTGCCATTTGTCTCCGATGCTCATCGCACCCAGCTGAATTGGCGAGACGCGAACACCGGCGAGGGGTGACAGGGTGCAATAACGGGCAAGTTTGGAGGGCGGAGGCGGGGGAGGTGACCACAGTTGCGACATCGTATACAAAATGAGAGGAACACTTCTACGTGCTGGGTTGGAAATAGGGAGATGGCGTGGTCCACTGCTCCGTTAAGCTGCTACAGGATTTGTACTTTCCGTGGATGAGAGTACGCAAATCGGTGTTAGGTGGGTCATTGAATAGAAACAGTGGCGCTTGCATGTTGAGTGGGAGTGTAAAGCGGCACAGTCAGCAACATGGTTTTGGACGCGACTGTCCACCGAAGAAGTCAATTCTATTTCAAATACTCCAATTGAAGTCTGTGTTAGGTCAGCGGAGTGTTAATTGCACCCATGACACATGTCCCCCAGATCTAGAGAAAACAAGGGTCGAAGTTACTGTGTACATTCAGTTAGTACTGTATTCTCAGTGCACATCAGTAAAACCCAAAATGGCCTGGAGCCTCTTAGACATCCATCTTAGAGAGCTTGTTAGCTCTTGCTTCAAAGACCAGAAAGGCCAGTAAGAGCATTTCCATTCAAGAACTCATAAAAGACTTCCAAGAGCATTGAACCCATATACAGTCGAACCTCTCTTAACCCATACCCCTCGGTGGACAGCTCAAGCTATGGGTTATGGGAGGTTATGTGGTACGGGTCATGTGCTAAAAATAGACACGAAAAGTCCAAAAAACATTTGTCAATATGACGGTATTGTGTGGTGTATTCTAGCTGTTTAAAGTACTGTACGCTGTAACGCTGATCTAAATTCAGTTATGACCGCTGGAAAAAGTCAGTCAAAACCGTGCTTTTCATTGATCTAGCCTCATCTCTACGAACTAGCCTGATCAATGAACCTAACACGGCCTCAATCTTGTGTGCAAGAGGGTCATTCAGTTCTGCGACATATTGTATGATGGTTGACACTGCCTTGAGGACATCACGACGGCTAGGACGAGGCTCGACAGGCCCATCATTATCCACATCATCCCCTCCATTTTCGTCGATGGTGTCACGTGCTTTGACGGCGTCCATCACAGCCTGATAGATGTCCTGATCACTTGCCTCTGCCATGATGTGGGCCTCGTTTTGTGGGTTGAGCAGTGACTCAATGTCCATTCGGTTATCCTGGTGAAGCACCCCTCTGGATTGAAGATCATCAAGTGCATTTTCGACCTGCTTCTCTGTGTGAGCCAAGGGGTCCACTTGTGACTCGGATTCAGAGTTGACACCATGAAGAAGAGATGAGATGGGGATCGATGGCGGGGTTGCATGAGATGAAGAGGTGGGCATTTCGGGTAAAATCCCTGCCTTGCGCCAACAGTTTCGGATGGTTGTTGTGTCCACATCGCGCCAAGCTGATGTGGCCATTCTCATTGCTTGAAGCTGATTGATTTCATAGATCTCAGCTGGTGTTACACCCTCATCGTATCGATTGATTGCTCGCTGGATGAACCTAGCTCGGTAGTGAGCCTTGAAGCATCGGATAATCCCTTGGTCATTTGGTTGGACATGTGCAGTGAGATTTGGCCGGAAGTTTTCGACGCGGATTGCTTTGAGGCCAGGGGGAACAATATGACTGGAGAAGTTGTCCTGAAGAAGTAAAATTTTCCACTTCTTTTCTTCGAGTTCCTTGTCCCATTGTTTAATCCAGTCTTGATAGAGGTGGGCAGTCATCCAGGCCTTTGCATTATTTCGGTAATAAAACCCCAGCTGAGCACCAGTTTTTTTTTTGAATGCCCGTGGCCGTGCTGCTTTGCCAATGATAAAGGCTTGAAGCTTATCAGACCCATCTGCATTTGCCGTAAATGCGTAGGTCAGTCTGGCTTTTTTCCCCTTCACTCCTGACTGTTTCGAAGTGGAGAGGCCTCGATCAGGCACCATTCTGCGTGTTCAAATCTGAGTCAGTCCCGAAGCCACCAAGAGTATTCAGGCACATACGCATAGAAAAGGCCAGTTTCGTCCTGATTATAGAGGTCCTTTAGCTCATATCCCCCTTCGAGAATGATCTCCTGGATCCATTTCCTCTCTTCTTCCACTGTATCGGCACTTGATGAACCTGCTTCCCCGTGACGCTTCCATTCCTTCAGGCCATTTCTTTCCTTGAACCGCATCAGCCACCCATTGCTCAGTTTCAACCTTTCGTCGGCTGGGACTCCTGCTAAGTCAGCAAATGTGTTCCATTTCTGGCGCAGGACTTCTCCGGTCAACAAGGTTTCGTCAGCCATTGCTTTTGAAACCCAGAGGTCCTGTTACGCTCGAGCTCTGAGCGTATCGATATCGGTCTGTTCACTGAGTCTATGGAGCTGACTCAGACACTGCTAGTCCCTCGTAACTAGGGACGCAGGCTGTGGCGGTCCCCTTATGCGCACAGCCCTAAGTCAAGGGTTCAATGCAGGGGACTCAAAGTCAGGCAATCGGCCTGAGGATCTGAGGGTTCACAAGATGAGAGGGGAATACGATAGCCACCAAGGGCCAGAGCGTAGCTCGGTATTGATACAGGAGAACAAGCCTAGAGACTCTGCTACAGTCTAGGCTACCTTATATAGTCAGGGGTCGCGAGAGCGGGCTTCCTATCGAGTCACGTGAGTCAAGTATGGTACTGCAGTCGTGGGTTCGAGACAGTCAAGAGGTCGTATACGGGATAAGGGTGAAAAAGCGTAACAGGTCCAGCATCTCGGAAACCTCAGGGTGCTCTGTCTGTCGAGCTCGTTTGGCAATCCGATCACCTTGGCAGTTGGTCTCCTGCCATTGCGCCCTCCATTTGGCCTCGTCCTTCAGCCAGGAGGAAATCAGTGGTTGCTTGATGCAAAGGTTTGGATAGATTGACGCAAAGTGTTCAGCTGTCTTGGTCTGGCCTTGCTTATGTGTGTGGTACCAGTCAAGAACTTCAATTCGCTGAGCCAAGGTCGCATTCTCCTTTTTCATGAAAACAGGAGCTGCTTGAGTGGGAGCTGATTTCGGAATTTTGACTTCTTTCTCCTTCTCGGGGCCTGTCCAAAAATATCAGCTCCTTCCGCAACCTAAAGTCTAAAGTCATCCGTACGCTTTCGCTTCTTTCCTGCCACTTTAACCGGCCATTCACCAGCCCATTCCTTCAGCCTTTTCACAATGGCTTTTCCGTTGTCATCCAGGTGCGCAACTCCCCTTTCATAGTCTGAGGCAGACTCCAGTTGTTCCAGGACACGTTGTTCATCAACAATGTTGGCTTCATTGTCTAGCCAATCTTCGTCGGCAGAAGAGATAGGTTCCCTTTGTTTTAGCTTTGCATTGAGTTCATCCTTCCTTTGTTTGATTTTTTGTGAAAAGTTTCGGAAGCCTTGCTTCAAGGTTTCAAGTGGTTTTGGACTCATAGGCGGAGACGGTCACAGACGGTAGGAACTGAAAATTAGAACAACATTTCAAATTTTCCGTGTTGAAGGCAGCTTCACTGTGGAGCACTGCATGTAGCCACTTCACTAGCACGCGTGCCAACTCTTAGACCCTTGCTAGTACGTGTTCCTAGTCTAAATGTATTACTAAGCCTATGGGGTTTGCCCCGAGAAAGGCCTAGAAAACTATGGGTTATGGGGTATCACGTATTTATGGGTTATGGGTCCAAAATCCCCGCCTACCAAGTTGGTGGACTGAAAAAGCCATGGGGTATAAGGGGTTATGGGTTATACCCCCTATGGGTTAAGAGAGGTTCGACTGTATATACATTCCTCAACTCCCTCTGCTGGATTGTCATCATTTTTGCTTGACGAGCTCTCTTAAGTAGGTCAAAAGCCGCTACTGCAAAAGTATCTCACTTTGTACTCACTAATCCGTAATCAGGCGCACCAGAGAACCCATCGGCCACCCAACCTCAATATTATCATCGCCCACTGTTGACTCCCTGGCGCCACTCCGATCCTTTAGATGGTGCTCCTAAGATTCGCAAGATGGGTAATCGCGTTGTACATTTCCCGGAGGAATCGGGCACGCAACAACAACAACAAGGGTACGTCTCATGCGCAGCGCTCACAACGATCACTTAATTGTCGTGCAGGCCGGATTTCCCCACGTGTGGCAATCGGAGCGCTCCCCGATAATGTCCTCCTAGACATCTTTGACTTCTACCGAAAGATCGAGTGGATGCAGGAGCCGTGGCCGTGGAATAAGCTGGTGCATGTATGCCAAAGATGGCGATACCTCGTGTTTGCATCACCTCTCCGTCTCGATCTGCGCCTTCGCTGCACATCTAAAACACCTGTGAGGGACATGTTGGATGTCTGGCCGCCCTTGCCTATCGAAATAATGATTTTCGACCATCCCTATGATGTGGATAACATCATTGCCGCACTCGAGCACCGTGACCGCGTACGCAGGATTCAGATCTTCAATACAACAAATTCACAGTTGGAGCGGTTGGCCCCAATGATGCAAGAACCATTTCCGGTACTGACATGGCTTCACCTTTCGACTCTTGAGACTGTCCCGGCGCTTCCTGATATGTTCTTGGGTGGATCCGCCCCACGTCTACAAGCACTCTCCTTGAGCGGCATTCCATTCCCGGGATTACCAAGACTTCTGTTGTCTGCCAGCGACCTTTCTTTTCTCACCCTTGAGTGGATACCGCATACCGGTTACATTTCACCTGAGGCAATGGTGACATGCCTATCTGCATTGACTAGGCTCATAAACCTTACCATCGGATTCAAATCTTCTGCATCCCTACCCGATCGAAGAGGCCGACGTCCACTCCCCCTTACACGTGATATCCTCCCTGCTCTCTTCCAGTTGAAGTTCCGAGGTGTTAGCGAGTATTTGGAAGACCTTGCGGCCCAAATCGTTGCTCCTCGACTCCACATTCTCAACATCTCTTTCTTCAATCAGATCATCTTTGACATCCAACAACTTTCCTACTTCATCGGTCACACACAGATACTCATGTCATCTAGTCGTGGGGAGGTATTCTTTGCCGATAACCACGTTGAGATCAGTCTTGATCCACCAAAAGGGACAGCTCCTCTCAAGCAACTCAAGTTGGGAATCTATTGCAGGGCGGTAGATTGGCAAGTGTGGTCTATGGCACAGATATGCAATCAATTTTCGTTCCTCCCGTCCATCGTTGAACAGCTCGACATCCAAGGCGACTTTTCTTATTCAGAATCAACTTGGAAAGTCGACATGGAACAAACGCAATGGCTAGAACTATTCCGCCCATTCACTGCAGTCCGGACCCTGCGGATACGTCGCAAGCTGCAGTCGCTCATCGCGCCGGCACTGCAAGAACTCACTGGGGATAGGGCCACGGAGGTGTTACCTGCGCTCGACAGTGTTTACCTACAGGAGTATCAGCAAGCCATCGAGCCATTCATTGCTGCACGTCAGTATTCCGATCACCCTGTCGCTGTCCACCGCTGGGAGAGGTCAGAATGAGAAGGGTCGGAGTCGGAATGACCCCCTAGTCCGAGTCAATGGGTACCGACAAGTACTCTCCATTCTTTGATTCTCAGTGTTGTCTACTTACTACCTCCCACTCCTACTTATCGATCCCACTCGACGTCGTGATTCCTCTGTATGCATCGTAAGCTGGTCGTGTCCTACGCTCGGTATCATTCCAGCAGGGTCGACTGATCAGGAATACTCAACAGTGGAACGTGCCTGTTGTTTCATGGTTTGAAGGCATGCTCCTCCTAGTCTACTATGGTCCCCTTGTGTCGATATATCGAACACCATATGGGTGGGCGCTCGATGTAACATGATATGATTCAAACAATTAACCAAGACAGATTTGATGCAGTAGAATGTTGAATTAAACAGGGCAATCAGTAGAAATACTGAATTATGTGGTATGCGTCCCGAATGGCTCCTCCACTTCTTGACTACGACGTCCATGCACATAGGCCTAGGCCCACTCCTAGCCTGTGATGATCTTCATCAGCTCCTCTCCGCGTGATCCCTCAGGCACCCTCTTATGCATTAAGATATACTACAGTACTGCTAGCGACCGTTCTGACTTGGGGCCCTACCTCTGCTTTGAGGCGTGTGGCAACATCGATCATAGCCATGGCATTCATCACAGATGACGCGGGCCATCCTGAGCCTCCCTGGGCTTTGGGGCCTCCACCCTAATACAAATAGTTTGCTCTTGCCGCCAACAGCAGCCGGAATACAAGTGACGTATGCCGTCGTCATCGTGGTGGCCAGCTGACCGAGAGCTGAGGCGCAGCGGGTGACCTCCAACACGTTGGTGACCTGTGGTGTCGTCGTCTGTGGCTGCTCAAAGGCTGAGGTAGGGTCCGGGAGGGTCCCGCGGTGGGCACGCTTGTTGGGCTCGAAACGAGCACTTCTGGGCACCCTCGACACCAAATCTGAGCCAATCTAATCTGCTTGCACCGCCTTCTCCCCACTGGCAACTCGCACGCGCCAATCTCCCCCTGATGAAGCCCCATCCAGACTCGTTCCTGTGCTGCCAATGTCGAATCCTTTCCCCTGTTTCAGGTCTCGGTCTACTTTACCTTGCCTACCCATCCTCCCTACACTTACTGATACTCTTCTTATTCTGCTTGCGTCGTAATTCTGTATATGACAGACACCGTTTGTTCTGCACCTCGGTATCCCCTTTCCCCCTTGTTATAGCTGATTACCTCGCCGCGCGAGCAAGATCCCCTGCCGTTGTTATCGTTTCGCGTTCCCGACCCTTACTGCTTCTTGCTGACTGGTAGATTAAATTGTTAACACCGCGTGGACACACTCGCACCTATATAAACCTCCCAAAAGGCCCCCTAGTGGGCCAGCTCCCGCTCTGGAGCCATTCCCCCATTCCTCTTCTCGGGTGCGGCGTGAACCTTCTCCTAAGTCTCTTCATTTCAATTTTGCCTTGCCTAGCCTCTTGACGTTGAACCGAGCCACTGCGCCGTCACGCGTCTCGAAGTCTTCGCTTTGAGACGTCGATCGCTTCCAGAACCTTCCGATAACCTGTTTGTCGACGCGGCCGGTTCGCACTCACCTCAGCGGCTGTGTCTTCATCCATTTGTTATCTAATCTTTCCCTCATCGAACTCACCGGCGCGGGAACTCCTGCGCTACAACAGGCCCAAACTGACGCGAGTCGGTGATGGCCCCTATCCCGCGTTAGTCGCGCAGTGCCATCATCCTCATGGTCAGCTGCCCTGAAGCTGACGCGCGCCACGGACATAACCCCGAGTTATGTTGGTGATGCATGACGTGAGCGTCGTAGTTCATCGTCGTTGTTGTAGTTGTTGTAGACTGCTCCAAGCCTACAGCAGAGCAAGGATGTACCCGCAGGCCCCACTCCCGACACTTGTTATAGCCGTCATCGTTAGCGCTTGCTGTTCCAAAGTGACGTGGAGCAGGAACAGGCAAACGCAAGGTTGGTGACGATGGTCAGCAGTCATTGATGAAGCAGAGGGAGATGGCGAGCGCCCCGAGTTATGCGGGAAACGCGCATCGATGTCACGATCGTCAATGGCAGGCCTTAAGACAGAGTGGTGCATGGGGGCCACATGCCTACTGGCATTGACGAGGGGCATACGTTTCCTGTCAAGCTGTGTCCTGTGCCTGCCAAGTCTTGCTACGACTGGAAACGAGGACGCCTGAAGGGACGCGGTCACGCGGTGGGTAGTTGAGCGTGGCTTACTAACTAGGAAACTCCAACTGCGTTGGCGTAGACCTTGCTGCTGCTAAGTCCAACTGAAAACGGAAAGTCTTATGTTCTGATTCAAGGACGATGGCACGGGGAAGATGCGATCGCACCAGCAGAGGAAGCAGGTTTTTTTGCCTCTGAAATTCGTTGGTGGATCATCGATCTGGAGAAGTGAGCTCGAAATGCGGAAGGAGCAGACCTCCGTCGCTCGTTAAGATGGAACACCCAAATGGTCGATGATATCCAGCGGCAAAACCATGCCAGAGCGTTCGAAGCACTATCTGAGTTAGGAGGACCATCTGACGAGGCCACAACCATCAACTTATTTGCATTGTCTTTTGGTTCACAGTCACACTGGCAAGCGTTTTCCACGGAAAATGCAGGAGTTACACTCCTGCAAGCTGAAACTACCATGCCCTCAATTGATCCACGTGAGCTGAACTGAGGCAGATTTTGAGATAGCGGATTGGATGGACACTGACGTGCAGTGATTTATGTAGTCAAGTCATCGTAAGTGGCATCGAAAATGTCGGTAGTTATTTTTTCAGTTTCGTAGGATCGTGTCATGAACTTCAATTGGGTTCAATCAGGGCATTAGTACACCGCGAGTCGATGTCCCCGCGCCCGCAGCGCCGTTCCATTTTGATTCTCCAGACCCCTCTTCTCCAGGCTCCTTGGCAGAGTTGCGTTGTTCACCTTCATCTACACATCATTGTGCAATGACCAATACAGTGCCTTCCGAGTTGCAGGATCCGAAACCGCAGTATTAACAGCATCTGTACGACTGTAAGGCAAATCCCCACAACTTTTTTGAAAGCCACGCACGGATGACCGACAACGCGCCAGACACCCGCTTGTGCGGCGCGCACTGAGCCCCACGCATGCCACGGCTACAGACCCCGCACTGCTCTGGACGATGGAAATCTGACGATGGTCCTGTGGGGGCGGCCCAGCGGGGCTCGTGGTCGCCGCGCGTGGGCGTGGTCGAGGCGGGCAGGTACGTCCCGCCCAGTGCAGACCCACGCATCGACCTGATCGTGAACTGCGGCCTTGTGTTTGGTGACCGGGTTTACGACTGGAACTCGTGCCACAGGAGGGGCTTGACGGGTGCGTCGTGCAGGAGTCGGTGTAAAGAATACTTCCTTCGCTTTCTTTTATTGTTGTTGCTTGAGACGGACTGATGATATCACCGGATGGGTTTGCGCGTGTTTTTGTAGGGCACGCGTACTTGGTGGCTCGAGTATGATCAGTGGTGTGCTCTGGCAGTGCCATTGTTAGTGCTGCTGTCATTGGCGTTCCTGTAGATTAAATGATCCAAGTACGATAAAAACCAAACATACCTACAAGCTCGGGAGGCAACGCCTCCCGAGCTGTTGGTGCATCATAGGGGTTATGGTTCTCGTAGTTGGGACTGTGGGCGTGTCCTGCCTTGACCCACTACTATGTGACGGTTATGTTGAGTTCCTGGTAGGATTACTAGTACAAAATGTTTCTGTGCACTTCGTCATGAACAACGCGGCCAAGTCCCCAGATCCTCCTCCAGGCGCAATCGAAAGCTTGTGTCAGGTTGATGAGATTCGCTGCAGAACGACATCGCAAGTATCGTGGCAGTCTTTGCGTCCACAGCACACATTCCTACCCATTCACACATTCCCACCCACCCCAGCGTGGCTGGCTACAACTGGCAGCATACCACGCCTGCGGTTGAGGAGACGCACGAAGGCGCAGGCATCTTCACACTGGC
Organism: Russula sp. MG48; assembly: GCA_003313725.1. NCBI lineage: Eukaryota > Fungi > Basidiomycota > Agaricomycetes > Russulales > Russulaceae > Russula > Russula sp. MG48. The sequence continues at coordinate 111 of QLOS01002011.1, read as the reverse complement.
ATCCGCGAGACCCCCTTGTCTAGCACCGGCACCAGCACGCAGCCAGCGATCCAGACGGGCCTCTTCCCACTGTGATTCTATGTTGATTGCAACGTCCGAGTCGCAGATCCA